>CAIGRB010105239.1:36693-47957 GCA_903798255.1 Fraxinus quadrangulata | reverse complement strand
CCCCCCCCCCCCCACCCCAAAAAAAAAAAAAATTGGGTATAGGTGGAGGCTTAAAAATAATCCACATAGGCTTTGATGGTGTTTAGGCTAAATATAAATTATAAAGAAAATCACCCAAGTTCCATTATGATTCTTGCAGGAAGCTAAAGACGTTCATACAGAGAATCGGTCTCAACGGGGGGATAAAGCTCTTTCCAATGTGACAGATATTGCAGGGTTGAAAACCCTTGATTCGTGAAATTTATTTTAATTCATGCATTGGCTTTTACACTGTAAAACATATCCTAATAATGATAAACCAGCCAGTCGATGCAATTATTCCTAAACATTCTACCTTTGACGTTTAAACAGTTACCTTTTATATGATCAGTGTAGAAGATTACCTTCATCCAGAACAGGTTCAACATGGTTTTCACTATCAACCTCCGTAAAGGAGACATTCCCCAGCCACAGTACTGCAGCAAGCATTGCAAATACACTCTCTTGGTCCTCTTTACTCACGTGAACGATATCCATAGCTTCCTGAAAAAAGATAATATTTCTAGATACATATATTCAGAATAAGAAGGTAAACAAGTGAGGAATCCTGGAAGGAGAATACCATTACAACATGAAATTGTTCAGCATCATCAACCCCAGAAATTGTATAGCAATTGCTTTGCCTCAAATAATTGAACTCATTTGCATTCTTCAAGTTCAATTTTTCTGGATAAGTTAGCATAGACAACGAATATAAATATTCAACATAAACGAGAAAGCAAGACAAAATAAGAGGAAGATGCCAATAAAGGTTGCAATAATATGACTGTGAAACAATAAGCAGTAAAACTAAGACAAGCCAATGTGGAATTAGAGCACAGGGCATCTGCATATGAAATTGGCAGGATTCTGATAATAAAGTACACTAAGTAACGAGAAAGACAATCTGTACCTCTAAGAATCGGTGGAGCTCCAGCACATAGCTGATAAAATATATGATATGACCTTTCTCCCTCTGATTGCTGAACCACTCTGGACTGCATCAAAACAGCTTTATTGAGTCTTTAGTACGAGAAATCAAATGTAACCACAAAAATTATAGGGAATACCTTCTCAAGTAAAACTGTGGATAACAAAGAACCGCATGGAAACAACATACAAATTAAATAAATTAGGTCAGTCTTTCTGCTTCCAGAATTGCATACAATAATTTAACTTTAAGACCTTTATGCCGGATGCAGACTTACAAGTTTGAATCTCGGCACCTGATAGTTTTCCAGTTTCACTGAAGTGAATTTCAATCAACTTTCCCTGTAAGTGGATTAATTTACAGAACTGAATACTACAAACAAATATAGTAGAGAGAGAGTACAAGAAGCAAAGGCCGTAACTTACAAATCGACTTGAATTGTTATTTCTCAATGTTTTAGCATTGCCAAAGGCTTCCAAAATTGGATTTGTTTTTAATATCTCATACTCAATTCCACTACCACCTCCTAGTGCAGCCAAATATTGCATTGCTATCTTTGCTGTTTCTGTTTTGCCAGCTCCACTTTCCCCACTGGATAAGAAGGAAATGAGCAAACAACCATAGATAAATTGGTTCTCGTTCAGATTAAGCGATGAAATGCCAAAAATCCCTTTCTGAGAAATTAAGATCAATCACAATGTCACATGTTGTCTCATTTTATGTATCTCAAGTGGGTTCCAAGTTTCAATTATGATCATAAGGCTTATAATTCACATATTAAATAACATCACTGCTTTTTTACACGCAGTATCTTACGAGCAAAACAAGATTTCAAAGCTCTAAAAGGTAAAAAAAAAAAAAAAATTGATATTGAATTAAGGAGCAAGTTCGAGAAGAGAACCCTCAAGGTATCCCCATCATCAGCTGATGAGAGAGAAGATATTTATACCTGAACCCCCTATATTGGGCCTCTAGTGGACTAGCATATAATAATGGATTGAACCCAATTGAACACAAGTTGACCGACACTAGATTTAATCCATTAGAACTCATATTACAAGGGTCCAATAAGTCCCTTAGTTACATTTAGTTAAAGGCAGTATTAGAATTTTACCATGTTAGAGCAATACGTAGGAGACGATTGGATAAGGACTATGAAGACCAAGGCTTGGAGGAGACTATTTATACAAGGGGAACCCGCCCAATCTAACCCTATCTAACCCCTTTCTTTCTCAAATTAGAGCACACACTGAGCTATCAGTGTGCGTTTTCTCCAGTCACGTCTTAGATCAGTCCAAGCTTGAATCTCAACGTGTCGATCCACCTGTGTAGCATAACTTTGAAGAAATTGGAGAAGATTTAACAACTGGACTGATCTAACAATTGGAGAAGAGTATTTACTTATTACCTCAATCAAATATATTCATAATGGGTGCTGACAAGAATTGTATCCATAACCTTTGCCAACTCTATTGTCATCTCGTTTCTATCTTTGGCATCCTAAATCAAAAATCCATGTAATGTAGGATAGATTTTTCCTTATATAGAGCCATGCCTCATGAATAGATATTGGTCATTATTGTACAACTCTTTCTTCTCAACATCGTATTGAGCATGCACATACCCTGAGTTTAATTATCGCCACTCATTTATAAAAATTGTCATGTTAGTCATTGATAAAAAAAATGAATTTAGCCTACAGGTAAGGAGTGTGGAAAAATTTCAATAAGCCCCCGTTCGATGGCCATTATAAAGAGAAATTAAGGAGAAATGATGTTTTGAATAGTAATTTTTTGGAGAATGTATGGTTAAAAAGTGAGAAAAGTTTTGTGTTTACGTGCAAAATATTTTATTGTGTGAATATGTGGTAGAAAATGAGTATGAAAATAAAAAGTTTTAATTTAAAAAGAGTCAAACAAGGGCTAAATAAACTTGTTTACTCACAGATAGCTTAGTCATTTAGACAAGGTGCTTACATAGGCTTTTCTAAATAAATAAAAATCACGCATATTATTATTCCCATGTAATTTCAAATAATTGTTCAATTTCCAAAACTCTGGTATCAGAATTACTTGAGAACAAAACTTCGAAAGCCGACAATCCAACGTATTCAAATGTATCATAAACTGAAACTGTATGCACTAAAACCATCATACCCTCTTTTGAAACCTAGACTTACAATCAGATGCAATAAATTAACTGAAACAAAAATAGCAATCAACATCTTCAAGGGAATAAAACAGTTCCATAATTGCTATATTAGATTAATTTTAATGATTGATGAGGTATGTGTACAGTAGGCATTCCAAATAAATAAATAACTTGCAAACAACTATGACTTTTCATAATCAAATTCTCAGGGAAATGCACATTCTTCTTGCATTCAGACTACTAAATATTGCAATACAGCGGAAGTTTGTCTTCACAAGATAACAGAATAAGGATGTATTTGAGCCACATTATTTTGAAAGAATGTATTTTTGAATAGTAGATTGATGAATAATNTGTATTTTGGAATAGTAGATTGATGGAAAATGTGTGATTGAAAAAGAAGGAAAAGTTATTGATGTGATGAAAAATATTATTTTATTAAATAATGTGTGGTTGAAATAAGTAGAAGAATGAGAAGGAAAATTTTAATGTGGCTTAAACAGGGGCTAAAAGTCATACTGGTGAAAAGACAAAATAAAGTCCCTGCAGCATTTGACTGACCTTATAATTATAGATTGATTTACTTCATCTGCAGTTGGGAAAAGACAGAGAGTTAAAAAGAGTTTTGTCAAAAAACTACCAGGTCTTAAATTTTAATTGAGATTCTTACAAAATCATATCGAATACTTAAAATCACCTCGAATCATTTCCCGCATGGCTGTATCTGCGATGGCATATACATGTGGGCTCTCGACAGATTTACGCTTATACGCTTCAATGTAGTCGTTTCCATATAAAGGAACTTTCTTAAAGGGATTAACGGCAACCAGAACTGGACCTGCTTTAGTCTGAAATCACAAAGTGAGAAACAAAGTACTAGATAATTCAATAAGCCTGTTAATTCAAGAATAAATTTCTACCTGAAGATGTGTACTTACATAAATTATATCTCGATTATATCTATACTGGAGATTGTACAATACTGATGGTTCATTTAAATAACTTAGTTGCATAAGATCATCAACACCATCAAGTATATCAGGATTTGCCGGCACCAGATTTTTTGAATTCACTTTTAAGACCTAGATGTGGAAAATAGGTTAGAGAAGAATGCATGTAGCAGCTTTATAAAATTATGTTCAGAAAATAGCAAATTTTACTCACTTTTCCCTCAGCAATTGATATCAATGTTTCATTCCCAGAAGTTGGAAGGATCGTACCCAGCTCCCAGTTACCATCAGGAAGTTGAAACCACGATGTAAGCTTCTGAAACAGCGAACTTTTAGGTTGTATAATAAATTATAATTATTCAGTTTATATTGACTGATATAAACTACAAAATGCGATGTAATTTGAATAGTACTATAGATTACTCTTCCATGTAACTTAAGTACAGATCACGACAGAGGTGCTATCTCCAAGTGAAAAAAACAAGGATCTTCAAATAATTTAGTGCGGAGTTTGCTAACATGTTCTTTTGATTGTGGTGGTGTTTAGGTGCGTTAAACAGAAATTTAAATAGTTATTTCAACTTGGTGATATGATCAAGTTGTTTTGATACAAGGCAAAGCAAAAGAATATAAGAAGAACTATTCACTTCGAAAAGGGAACTTAAGCACAGACATGGAACATGACAGACAGGTGTATGGCATTCTCCGGGAATGTAGGAGACACACAGCACAGACATTTTGAATTCCAAAAATCACAAATATATCATCCAAAGTATTTTTTTTACTCAAATAATTCTTCGGTTTGTGGTTTTCTAAATTGATTCTTGGATAAGAAGAAAATGAATAGCCACTAGAATTTTGTAAATAGCTATGGCCAACCAATGGCACAATGCTCATTGTAGATGCATAGGTCATAGGCAATCACTCTTTTAACTCTTCCCTTTTCCCTACCTTATTATTTTTTTCCAATTTCTCACCTCAATTGAAACCAAGGCTGGTCAAACTACAATTCAACCCATATTTTGTTTTCTAAATTACATTTTAACACAAAGTATCCTTTGAGTACATCACCATTTACAAGCCCAGTGTGTCCTCCTTAGCTTTTCAACATGCCTTCAGCACCTCAGAAGTTAGAAAAATAACAAAAACATTTATCGAGTATATCACCAAATGTCCAAAACATGTCAAACATGAACACTCTAATCAAGGAATAGAGTCCAACTGATCAAAACGAAACTACACATCTTTTCCTAGTAAAGTTACAAAAATAATTCTACTTTTGCTCCAGTCATTCCCCAGCTAGTTGTGGTGATATTCATATCTGAAACAAAATAACAACGCCCTAGAACACAAATGTGAACACGATGCACAAAATCAATTGCCACACCCTTAAAGTGCAAATCTTTATGCACAAAATCAATTGCCACACCCTTAAAGTGCAAATCTTCTTGAATTCTGGATTATTAGTGCTCGAATAAAATGGATCACGGATACATTTCCATGCCTGTCTGCTTAAATCTACAAGCAGGTTAGGAGTGCATTTACATGGGCATCATATTCACTCCAGCACCAGTCTATCATGATTCCATTGCAAGGTATCGGATTTGAATCCCACATCGAAAGTATGTGTTTTCAATTTGTGGTTTATATAGACTTGGGTCTCTAATTTCAACAGCTAACTTTTGAAGTATAACTCTTCCAAGATCTATATTAATGGTATCAGAGCAAGCACATGTCTCCCAGTTGCAATCGATCGGCATAGATGGTGATGCCAGCCAGCAGTATTTGTCCAGGACTAGATTTGTGTTAGTGCAAAGCCAATTCGACGTAAGCGTGGGGATCGCGGAGCGTGGTGGCTTATCATGGTTCCATTGCAAGGTATGAGACTTTGAATCCCACATCGAAAGTATGGGCTTCCAAATGTGTGGTTTATATAAACTTGAGTTCTCCATCTTCAATAACTAGCTTTTGAGATATAACTCCCCCAAGATCTATATCACAATCTCAATAACAATTTCTACGCAAGACTCTCACCAAAAATTATTTGGTTAAGTTGCCATTGAACGGCAAATGGTTTGAATAATCATTGCCTTCTTAAAGATTAATACAATATCTAGGCCTTCATGCACAAACATAGAAATCACACTTGGAAAGGGTGGACAATTAGTTAGAGCAACGGGTGCTGTAGCGAAACTGATTGCAAAAAAGGGGAAATCGGCCACATTAAAATTACCTTCTGGGGAGGTCTGTTTGATATCTAAAAACTGCTCAGCAACAATCGGACAAGTGGGGAATGTTGGGGCGAACCAGAAAAGTTTGGGCAGAGCCGGATCTAAGCGTTGGCTAGGTAAGCGTCCTGTAGTAAGAGGAGTAGTTATGAACCCTGTAGACCATCCCCATGGGGGTGGTGAAGGGAGAGCCCCAATTGGTAGAAAAAAACCCACAACCCCTTGGGGTTATCCTGCACTTGGAAGCAGAAGTAGAAAAAGGAATAAATATAGTGATAATTTGATTCTTCGTCGCCGTAGTAAATAGGCGAGAAAATAGAATTTCTTTTTTCGTCTTTACAAAAACAAAAAAAAATAGGAGGATGATATCATTTTAGTTATGGGCGAACGACGGGAATTGAACCCGCGCATGGTGGATTCACAATCCACTGCCTTAATCCACTTGGCTACATCCGCCCCTCTTAGATTTTTTTATTTTAAGACAAAAGGTTGAATTTCGACCATTTCATTTATCTTCTTTCTTATTTGTGAGATATTAATGGTATCAGAGCAAGCACCATATCTCCCAGTTGCAATCGATCGGCATAGATGGTGATGCCAGCCAGCAGTATTTGTCCAGGACTAGATTTGTGTTAATGCAAAGCCAATTCGACGTAAGCGTGGTGGCTTATCATGGTTCCATTGCAAGGTATGAGACTTTGAATCCCACATCGAAAGTATGAGCTTCCAAATGTGTGGTTTATATAAACTTGAGTTCTCCATCTTCAATAACTAGCTTTTGAGATATAACTCTCCCAAGATCTATATCACAATCTCAATAACAATTTCTACGCAAGACTCTCACCAAAAATTATTTGGTTAAGTTGCCATTGAACGGCAAAGGTTTGAATAATCATTGCCTTCTTAAAGATTAATACAATATCTAGGCCTTCATGCACAATCCAACTCATTGAAATCTTAAACTGTGGCAAGAAAAATTCTACAGCCAAGTTTATCTCAATGATATATGATAACTTCACCATTGTTTCACATCCCTTATTACTGCAACAAATGACTACATTAAATGCGCTTTGGTGAAATGTAATCAATGTTCACCATATCAAGGAGAAGTGGAAAATGGTAATAGTTATTCAGTCAGAATTTATATCCTTTTCCAACTAACATGTGAGTGTAAAGTCGAGTAACAATCTTATCCAATAAATTAGTGATTAGAAGGACGTCATATGTGCATTTATTTTCTTCAGAATCTTGCCCTTTTATGCTGTTGAGTACAATCCCAAGTTCTTTTACTCTATTTATAAAGTCTTTTCCGTCAGAATATTAGTAGGTGGTGAGGATTTTATCATGTTGAATGTTTCCCATTGCTTTCTTACACCATATATAATCACCGACTGAGCACTTAGAAGAAAAGTGTAATGTAATTCTGTCTTCAACATGTGCACATGGTATATGATTTTCCTGTCTAATTTATTGCTCTTGCCTATTGCTATTGCATAAGAGTACATTATCTTTTCTGATCTCGTCCGTGTCATTATGTTTTCTATAAGCTATTTCTTCTCTTTTTTCCTAGTTTACCATCCACTATAGTGAAAATCCCTCTTTCCTGGCGAAATTTTTTATTTATCAGCTTATCTTTCTTCAAAATCAAGTCCTGCAAATATTTTTTTCATATAACTAACAAAACCTAATTCCAATGACTATTAACATAACCTCAGCCTACAATATAAATTATGGACATAAACATGCATCCAAAGTTTCAAGCATTCAGATAGCATATTAAACAAGCAATAGTTTGTAATTGTCATATCCACTTTTCTGTAATGCAACACTGCAGGATTCATTGATTCAAATGACACACAAACACTCCCATATTAGATGAGATATGGACATAGAATCCAGACACTATTGAAAAATCAGTAAAGATTGACAAAAAGCCTACGACCTTGACTCTGCAAGAAGAGTGTTTAAAAGAATGTGATAGAAATAGAGTAATATGAATCAGAATTTATATAACCAATTAATACCTTCTTCGCCACATATGGTGTGGTGTCGCTCCACTTAGAATCAACAGGCGACTGCCCATACGACTCGAATGAACTCACGGCCTTCAAATCCTCAACATCATCGCCCAAAGAAGGTCTATCATCAGTCCACCTACTATAGGGCGATTCATTATTCCGATAAACATTATCATTGCCATTAGCATAGCCGTCCTCAGCCTCAGTCAATGGTGTACCATTTCCCAACGTATTTTCAGACGCCATCATCCTTTCATTTCCTGGTGAACCCACAAAACTTAAGTCCACCGGTAATGATTTTATCGATTGAAGAGATGGTGAACCCTTAGATTTTATCTGTGACATTTTTCTCAAAAAGGGTCGTTTTCCTTACGTTGCTCCAGTTCAATGAATTGTACAATTGAGTGATAATTGGATCAAAAGCAAACTTTTGCCTCCCTTTCTGTTCTTCGAAAGTGAATCAAACTTAAAGTAGAGGTCCCACTGACTTATCTGCCTAACTTAATGGAGGGGACCATGCGGTTACCAAATTGTAGTGACCCTTCACTAATCGGTCACACCATTAACGATCTCCCACCAAATCTTAAAACCACAATTAGTAGATATGGTCGACTCAAAACTTTACTAACTTAAAGTTATTCCCAAAAATGAAAAAATAAACAAATTTTCTGAGCCGAAACACGGTTTAAATCTCGAATACACATTAATTCCTCACGATCCGATAGGAACCTTGGAACTTCAGGTTCTTTTGGGAAAACTAATGTCAAGGGCCTTCAACAATGTAAACAAGAGAAAAAACAGTCTCAAACCTCAAAAACCCTCATCTGGGAACCAAATTCAGATGGTGAGTTTTCTCAATAACTTGCTCAAAGCCCCGATCGATCAAATTTCATGAAAAGATGACAACTTGACCAAAAATAATTCAGAAACTATTAAATAAAAATGGAGGAAAATAAACCAAAATAAAAAAACTCAACTTTAAACACCAGAGAAATTCTTACAGTACTAGAGACAGAGAGAGACATAAGATTTGCGCTACGTGAATACAGAAAATGGACAAAATTCCAGGGTGTGTGGAGAAATCAGCAGCTTCTTCGTTGCTCCTTTTTAAGTATTTCCCTTTCTCTCTCTAACTTTGGCACTCCGTTGGACAATTCAAAAGCACTGGAGGACGGTATGGCTCTATAGCCTTCATTTGATTTTTCAATTTTTATGGCACCCACCAAAATTTTAAAAAAAAATATAAAACGAATATTTGGTCAGAGCTGGGACTCCCTCTCTCTTTCCTGCCTTTTTTTCTCTTTACCCTTTTGCCCTTTCTTACACAAAATCTAGTGGTGGCCAATTCAATTTATTCACGGGTGGCACAAAATTTTTAAACCATAAATCTTTTAAAGGGAAAATTCGGGTCGACTCCCCAACTTGATACTCGGCCTTTGTTTGGGCTCCATTAAAATCAGATTTTAGGGAATAATATATTTTAAAATAATGATTCCTTAAAAAATTTGGTTAAAAAAGAAGGAAAATTTTAAATTTACGTGTAATATTATTTTATTAGAGAATGCTTAGTTGAAAAAAATATAAATAAAAAAGCATTACACTTTAATGAAGCTCAAATAGGGGCTTAGTGTAATTATAGAAATAGTCAATATTGTCGTTAAACTCGCACGCGACTTGAAGTTAAAGGGCAAAATCGTCGAACCACTTATCATTCATCTCAAATTCAACTAAAAGTCGCGTGCAATTTTAACGTCTACATTGATAGTTCGTTCACAATGGGATCTATCTGCTGTTCAAATTTTACTGTTCAAATTGCTATTCACCAATGATACATTAACATATCATTTTACACATATTTTAAGCACAAGTAGCAATGAGATAAAAATTGAATATTTTAATTTAAAGCGATGTGTCGATAAATTATTGATACATAGCAAGTTGAACAGCATATCTCAACTCCCTATATTCATAATATATTTAAATAGATGAAAAGGATTTGGGTGGAATACAATTCAAACAGTAGGGAGAGATTGGTGACTGACCAATTCATAAATTGTCAACCGTTAGATGACGGGTAACTTGCGGAGGATTGATTTGAGTATTAAAAGAGGGTGTGCCATGCGATGCCACCCGTTGTTTGAACCGACCGTTTTCAATTTCAATTCAACGCGTTTAATGCTTATTCTATATTTATAGTAGAAAACTATTTTGGATGCCGGCAACAAATGGGATTTACCATGATTTGTAAGAATCTCTTTGTACTATATCCATATATTTATTACCTACAATTTTTTATTATGTTTTGGATATATAATAAAGTGAAAATTACATGGAGCCCTATTTTTAAAGATTACATTTTAAAAATTAGAATTATAGTTTATATATACAAAAATCAGATAAAAATATAAATTAAAAATGTGGTTGCGGTTCACAATTTACTAAGTTGTGATCGAGAAATTAGTTGTGATCGATTCATTTGATAATTTGTCACCATTAAATAAGTTGTAACTTATAAAATTTGTGATTTTGTGATAGATGAATAAATTGTGACCTAAAATTTTTTTTATCCATGTCAGAGAAATTATTCGTGACCTATAAAACTTGTGATCTGTGATCCAGAAATAATTTATAATCAATTAATTCGATAATTTGTGACATTAATATATTTAACCCCCGTTTGGTCCCCCTTTCTCATTCTCATTTTTTTCTTTTATATCTTATTTTCAAACACATAATCTTCCATAAAATATTATTATACGTAAATAAAAAAATACATTCTTTTCAATCACGCAATCTCCAAAAATTACTATTACAAACATTAATAAAATATTTTTTAATTAATAGTTTCATAAATAGAATTTAATAATATCTGATTTTTGAAATTTCAAACCTTATTTCTTAGTTTTGAAATGGGTTATAGCTAAAATCTTAGATATGAATTGTTTCCTATAATAAATTAGATTTTAGT
>CAIGRB010105239.1:0-36118 GCA_903798255.1 Fraxinus quadrangulata | reverse complement strand
AAAAAAAAAAAAAAAAAGGAAGCTCAAACAGAATCTCAGTATTGTTTTTTAAATATGATTAAATCGAATAATATAATAATAAAAGTTTGTGAGAATTCGAAGCAAAGATCATTTTCCAATTTCTGTCCCGATTTCTATTCAGGACAAGACGGAAAATTTTGGGCATTTCCTTGATTATCTAATTAGTCGATCAATCATAGTTACCCTTAAAAAAATCAAACTTAACTCGAACGATTTCTCATTTGATGGTCCCTAGCCTCGAACTAGAAATGATTATATAGGAGTTTTATCATACACTTCAAAGATTTAATCACACAAAATCATTTGACCTATTCAACTTCGCAAATAGATGTTGACGTAAGATAAATTTCACAACCGAGACTGCTCTTACAGGTAATTGTCATTGACCATAAAACAAGCATATAATTTTTTTCTTGGAACACACTACATCAAAATAAATAGTAACAAACGTTTTGTTGTTGAAAATCATTATTTATCTAACTGTTTAAATATGATCGCCTACACTTTCGAGGATATTCAGGTTATACAAATATTTTTTCCGATCATTTTGTTTGTACTTTAAGCCCCTATTTGGCGCACATTTTTAAGAAAATAATGCATTTTCCTGTTGATATGATGAGGAATATGTGGTTGAAAATGAATGAAAAATTATTAATGTGATGAAATATATTATTTTATTGAAAAATGTGTGGTTGAAAATGAGTAGAATAGTGAAAATGAAAAAAAATAATGTAGCTCAAACAAGACCTAAATTTGATGATCACATTAGAAAATGAGTGGTGTGAAAAAAGGTACTAGATAATAAAATATTAAGCTGAAAATCAAGCTCGAAAGTTTCATTCATCGAAAAGATCGAACTAGTAGGCAAAATAGTCGAGTGTGTTTCAATTTTTATTTTTCTCTTTTCATTTATTATTATTACTATTATTATTATATTCTTTTGTTTTGTTTTCTTTATTAATTTTTTCAAATCAAAATTAAGGTTAGAACGGTCATTTTACTCCGAGTTCGACTTTTTAACAATCAAATTAATGATTTTTGTCACGTAATAACTTCACGGATGATAGAAATCAAATACAAGGGACTCAAATGCAATTTATCCTCTAACAAATAACGAGTTTTTTTGGTGTGACACCTTATTGATTTTGACATACCAATGCATTTATCATTTTGCTCGTAGAGTATCTAAATCATGATAAACACATAGTAACTTATGATCCACTTGAAGAGGTACTAAAATTGAAGGATAACGATATTACCTAGGTTGCACACCACATGTAAAATTTGTTTAGCACAAATTCTGATAATATATAACAACGTTTCTCGGGTTTATACGGCTAACTTGATCATCAAAATAAGTGCTGATTAGAAATCCTACATATCTCAACTTTATGTTAGTTGAGAATATGCTAGTAAAACAATAGATTTAGCTTAATTTTTTTGTTTGTTTTCACCTCAATTCTATTGAGCTCATCTTGTCGAACGTTTTAGAACGATGGAACAATTTTTATGCTTACTTGGTGAATTACATTCAGATATATCGCGACTCTCCTTAATTCAGAAACACAATTTTTTTTAATTACAATTTTGTTTATAACTTTTTAAAAGTCTTAAATGATCATAAGTGTGCTTTTGATTGTCAATATTTTCCATGAAACGCGTGTTTTTCCACCTAATTTTCTATTTTTTTGCTGTTTAATTGATAATTTTTTCTACAATTTTTTTTTTTTTTTTACGTGACCATATTTTCCTTTTTTCTTTAGGGATATGCGATTTTTATTTTCTATGTAAAATCACTCTTTTTCTTTCTTTCATCTTCCTCATCTACTCACTAATAAAAAATGGATAAGTATAATACTTTTTAACTTGAAAATTAAATTAATCAAACATATTCAGCCCATGTTTTGTATGAATTAAAATTTAATTAAAATTTCAAATTAAAATTAACAATTAATTTTAAATACATATTTCATGGCACCCATAACTTTTCAACTATTACATTTCATCAACTTTTATAAAAATTTACTAAAAATCAGATTTTAATACCTACCAAACATGGACTTAATTAATAATTTTCATACAAATAAATTATAGGTAATTGGATTGTCTAAAATTTATTTACTTCTCATGCAAATTTCAAGCTCGTAACGAATCGAACCCTAATACTTTCCTAACAATTAATGATCTTATTTGTCATTAATCGCATGAAAATTATCATTATCTCAGTCAAAAGCAAAAGCAAAAGCAAAACTTTCAACATTTAAAAATCTAAAAAATTCAAAATGACCCAACATCGACCTTTTTGTAAACAATAATTTCTAGTCATTATAATTTGCTCATAAAATAATTTATCTCAGCTAAGCTAACAGGATATTTTCAGTACTTTTCAATCCAATCCTTAAAAAATTAGAAATTTTATGTTGACCCTTTTCAAACTTCAGATAAGTCATATGACATAATTTAATCCTTAAAAAATTAGATATTTTTTGGTGAGTTTTACTTTTTCAAACTTCACGAATAAGACTCATGTCACAAATTCGTAAGTTTCAAGAAATAGTATTTGGTCGTCTTCACAAAATTTCCTGACCTTGCAAATTTTAGGGTGTACTTGGTAGAGATTAAAATCGGATTAAAATTGAAAAATTAATCGTTATTATTGACTTTTATTAGACGAGTGAGACTCAATAACTACTATATTTTCAATTTAAATTGACTTTTAATCACTTCCGAACAAGCCATTAAGGTGTCAAGAATATATGGTGGGCCTCTTTTTATGTGTGCTCATTAATGTCACTATTTTCTAAATTTGGTGGAGATTGAAATCAGATTTTTAATAAATTATGATAAAAGTTGATGGAATTTATGATTTAAAAGTTATAGATCTCGTAAAATATATGATTAAAATTAGTTGTTGATTTAAATTTAAATTTTTACCAATCTGGAGCTAATTCTTAAATAATGCAGGACATAGCAAAATACAAAGAAACCATCAATTTCATTGTGGTAGCTTCGATCCTAGTCCACAAAACTGGATACTATAGCCCTAATACAAAATATGAAATAATTTTTAATCACGTATTCTCCTAATAAAATTAATCGTACCAATTTATTATTACAAAACTTATTTTTCATAAAAATAAAAAAAAAATGTTTAAACAGGGGCCAAGTATCTAGAGATATATGACAGCCTTTTAGTTGGGCTGGTAGACCTGCCCATCTGCCAATTCCATCAATCATTAAGTTAAAAAAAATTAAATTTTTAATATTCATCAATAATTTAACTTCAAAAAGTTAATTTAATTTTTTGAAAAATATTGACACGGGATACTCGACAGTAAACCATCATGCCTAAACACTCAAATTGGATCATTCAGGGTTTTTCATTTACCGGCCTGTGTACCGGCCCACTTTGAGTTATTGGTCGGTTCACAAGTCACTTTTAACGAAGATGATCCGTTCAATTTCACAGAGCTAGAGTCTAATTAGACCTTGACAGAAGAAAAGAGTCCAAATAGATAAAAAGAATGTATAGGTGCTAAATCAAACAACAAATGAAAGCCACCAGGTGGCAAAAAGAAAACACGTACAATTGCAAATATTAGCATCAAACAAGTACAAGACAAGTCAAAGATATAAAAGGTTCATATTGGGCAAATTTGGAAATATGAAGAAGGTCAGTGGGCCGAGAGTTGGGCCTGTTGGGTTGGTCATTTCTAATGGGCCATTCTCCTACAAGGTCTGCTGGTGCATTCCAGCAAATTGCTAAGTAAGATCATGTTTGATACACATTCTTTCAAAATAAATTTTTAACCACACATTTTTCAATAAAATAATATTTTCTATCACATCAATAACTTTTCCTTACTTTTTAACCACATATTTCACATCATATCACTATTTAAAATACATTTTTTCCTCAATAATATCCATCAAACACACCCTAAATAAACTTACATTATGCAGGGGACAACGACGGAGCCAGAATTTTCAAGTTTGGAGGTGACAATTGGCAGTATTATAACGGTAGCTAACAAATTTCAAAATTTATTTTCAACCACACATTTTTCATTAAAATAATATTTTTCATCACATCAATAACTTTTTCTTACTTTTTAACCACATATTTCTCATCATATCACTATTTAAAATACATTTTTTCCTCAATAATATCCATCAAACACACCCTAAAAAAACTTACATTATGCAGGGGACAACGACGGAGCCAGAATTTTCAAGTTTGGAGGTGACAATTGGCAGTATTATAACGGTAGCTAACAAACAGGAGCGACTGAAGAAAATAGTTTTACCTATTTTATTAGAAAATATATTAAAAAACATAAAAATAACCGAAACAGTACATTAAAATATACATAAAAGTGAGAAAAAAAAAATCAGAAAAAGTGAATCAACATTTTAGTTGAAAAAATTAAAGGTTTGATTACTCAAAACTCTGGAAATTGTTAAAAGATTAGGAAATTGGAAAATTTTAAGTGTTGTTTTTACCTAAAGAAATAAGGGGTCGATTTATGTATCTATAAATTGATTATGTGCTTGACTATGAAAGCTTTTTGTGCGGGCAAAAAATAGTTGTTGGAATTATGTAAAAATGAGAAATTACACAAATGTATTTAATATAAATGTTAAAGGTTAAGGGCTAATTGTGCAATTTTTTTGAAGATAGGAATGTAGAATGTGTTTATTGTAGAATTGTGCAATTTTTTCAAGACAAATTTAATAGACAATCTTAAAAAGTTTAATTAGTCATGTTAGTTGCAACATTTCTTAACCCTCGATACAAGTTGGAATTGCTTAAAGTAGGGTTTAAACTTATTTATGATGTTGAAATTGCAAACATGTCGTTAAGAAAGTTGAAAATACACATCATCGGTCGTATGAATGCTATAAGGAAACGATGACCTTGCCATTAGCTCTATTAAAGGAGGTTACTCAATCTAGTAATCTGGATCTTTCACAACCTGGTTTTGGTATTTCAAACTGACTCTCAATTTTTAAACTTGGATGCAAGAAGTTCAAGTTGAGAAGAATTATTTGGTACATTACTTGAATAATCCTTGTAAAGAGTTAAGCAATGAGTTTTTTGACATATTACTTTGGTGAAATTTGAATACAAATAAGTATTAGATTGTTTCTCAAATGTCAAATATGTGTTAGCCATTCACAGTTGCATCTTAGTATGCATTTTCTACTGATGGTCAAACTTATGATTAGAAATGCTTCGTTCTCATTAGAAATATAATATGGGAATTTTAAGATAGTCCTTGTCTAGTTGACACGTTCGTTTTTGGCAGTTTGTTCTTTGCACACTTGGATACTTTTATAGGCGTCCAGATTATTAAGATTTGAGATTTCATCTTAAAATGTCAATCTTATTAAGAGTAACTCAAACCTTTATAAATTAATCTATGTTTTTATCTTTATTCGATGTGAGATTTTATTTCTTAAAATAAGCCATAATGTTTCTTGGTCCAACATACCAACATTGACCTTGTCTGGACGGTGGACGCCACCCATTTTTTTAGGTGTGTTGTCCTAATTTTTTTTGGGCCCCATAGTATGCTAGACTTATGTCCTATATATTTAAAATAAATGAATTATAAATTTCTGACAAGAATAATTTATTTTAATACACAAGCGGTCCATGAACCTTTAATAGTTGAACTCAATCTGATAACGCCACACGAATTGTAAGACAGTCCATGGCATGCATGGCTATGCATTCACATGCCAATTCACATGCCAATCCTAGATGACCTGGTAGATTTAATTTTGACACCTTTATTTCCAATCATTAACGATATTGTACCCAAGCATGAAAGTTTGTGAAGCCACAAATTTTGCTTCATTGGTTGATCATGTGGTACTCAGTGGATATAGCCAAGAGATTTCCCAACATCATCCATCATATGGCAAAGAGTTTCATTCACATGTTGGAATTTCTGGTAAATATGGTGGATTTAAATAAATAAATAGAAGGAAAATATTAGAAAAAAAATAGTCAATAGGGAGTAGAGTCACATAGACCACAGCCATACAATGAGTGAGAGGCTATTCTATCATCAATAATCTGATCCACTTCTCTCTCTTCATCAGACACCAATAGAATTCAAACTTGAACCCTCCACCTATCTCACATTTTAATCCCATTTCACTCTCTTCTTTGCTACTAACTTGTGCTGCTTCTGCATTGTTCTGGTGCAAGTTGCACACATGGCTTCGGCTGCCCTTTCTGTAGCCAATTCAACTCTCCAGGTTACATATAGAACAGCAATCTACAATCCATTTCATTCATCATCTGTATCAGTGTATAGCGTTCTCAGATATTTATGCAATACTTTGTGTAGGTAGGGAGCAAGGGATTTTCTGACTTTGCAGGGCTTCGCAGTTCGTCTTCCTCTCTTCCATTCGCGAGGAGGACAAATAATGATTTGCTTTCTGTTATTGCCTTCCAGACATCTGTTGTGAGTACCGTGGAATTAAGCAAGATTTTGTAGCGTCTAGTCTTGTTCGGTACCGCATACTAAACATGCTTTAAAGATTTTGCAACTGCTTCTTGAACAATAGAATAGTGTAGTTACAACCATTGCCAGCCTAGAGATTGGTAGTGTATTTTGAATGAACTATTTTTGTGAAATTCATGACTATGATAACTGCCCTTGTTTGACGATCATTAAAATAAATTATTATTATTTTTCTCAAACTTATTATTAATCACACATTCTCACGATAAAATATTCTACATGTAAATTCAAAAATATTCATACTTTTTAACTACACATTCTCCAAAAAATCACTATTTCAAAACTCATTTTAATGGTTGGCTAATATGGGCTAAAAAATGGTTACAACTGGTTTGGTAAATGTTAAGGTTTTACTTCTGAGTAAGCCCATGTCTGGGCTCCATTAAATATTTTTTTAGGAAAAAACGTAATTTGGAATAGTGATTATTTGAATAATCTGCGATTAAAAAAGAAGAAAAATTTTAAATCTACATGTAATATTATTTTATTAGGTAACGTGTAGTTAAAAAGAAGAGAGCAAATGCATTTTGAATAAAATGGAGTCCAAACGGGAACTAAATAAATATATTTTTATTAATCAAATTCATTTTATTTCACAATAAATAATTTTTTTAATTGAGAAATTCATGACTATTAATATTATACAAACCGTCTTTGTTTGACAACCTTTAAAATAAATTTTTTTCTTCTCAAATTCATTTTTAATGACACATTTTCACAATAAAATAATGTACGTAAACCCAAAACTTTTTTCTACTTTTTAATTACACACATTCTCTAAAACTAATTTTTTTCCAAAAAAAAGGAAAAAAAACTCATTTTTCTAAAAATAAAAAACTCAATTTTAATGGTTGTCAAACATGGGCTAAAATGGCTACAGGTACAGCTAGTTTGGCAACTTTTAAAACTTTACTTATAAGTAAGCCCTTATTTGGGCTCCATTAAAATAAAATTTTAGGAAAAAATGTATTTTGAAATTTTTAGTTTTTGAAGAATGTGTGGTTAAAAAATAAGTTTTGAATTTACGTGTAATATTATTTTATTAAAAAATGTATAGTTAAAAGAAGGGATAAAAAAATGCATTTTGATTTAAATGGAGCCCAAATAGGGGCTGAATAAATGATGTTTTATTAATCAAAGTTAAGACAGCAAAGTAATAGTTACTGTCAGAATCCAAACATGCTAGGAAACAAAGTTGCATGAAAGTAACTTTTACATTTTTTTAAAGCTTAGCCAACAAGCTCGAATTCCTCACATGTTTGTAAGACCAGTCATGGTTCTAACGATTCAGTTGTTTTGAACCTTTAAACAGATCTATAACAACCCGATTCGAGCGGCTAGAAAAGATTCATGTTGCTGACCCTAGTTTATTGAAAACGAATCTTAGTTTGTCGTTGTTGTCGATGAAGTTTTTTTGAAGCACACAATGGGGGATGTACCATGTTTTTTGAACACTGTTTACATGCTATCTACCAATTCAGGTGTAGAAGGAGCCATTGAACATCTATATCCTAAATGTTTCTGGTTTTTAAATCATTATACGAGCTCGAAAGCTGAAAATTTAGTGATCATAAATTTGGTAGTAAATTTGAAATGGCATTTATATCTTGAGTGCTAACATCTGCTTGTTGGTTTTGGCATTTTTTGTTCAGGTTGGTGGAGACAAGAACAAGAGGGGAGTAGTCGAGGCCAAACTGAAGGTGGCCATTAACGGTTTCGGAAGAATTGGAAGGAACTTCTTGAGATGCTGGCACGGAAGGAAGGATTCCCCTCTTGATGTCATTGCCGTCAACGACACTGGTGGTGTCAAGCAAGCCTCTCACCTTCTCAAATACGACTCCATCCTCGGTATCTTTGAAGCCGATGTCAAACCTGCTGGGGATGGTGGCCTTTCTGTTGATGGTAAAATCATTAAAGTCGTCTCCAGCCGCAACCCCCTTGACCTTCCCTGGAAGTAATAATTCCTGCTTATACACATTTGTCGTTGCATTCTCATACACGCTCAGGCCTTTATGATAATTGAAACAGATTTGACATAGTTAGGATATGATAGTACTGGGCAACATTAAACAAGAAAAATAAACTAAAATCCTTTCTATTGTACTGTCCAATCACGTCTAGTATTACTTACTAAACATGCCTGATTGTGG
This sequence comes from Fraxinus quadrangulata, assembly GCA_903798255.1. Classification (NCBI taxonomy): domain Eukaryota; kingdom Viridiplantae; phylum Streptophyta; class Magnoliopsida; order Lamiales; family Oleaceae; genus Fraxinus; species Fraxinus quadrangulata. The sequence goes on along the minus strand of CAIGRB010105239.1, from coordinate 27,408 downwards.
CTTATATCTTTGAATAAATAATTTCATTTTCAGGGATATGGGGATAGATCTCGTGATAGAAGGTACCGGAGTGTTCGTAGACAGAGAGGGTGCTGGTAAACACATTCAAGCTGGAGCAAAGAAGGTACTTATCACAGCTCCTGGAAAGGGTGATATTCCTACCTATGTTGTCGGAGTAAATGCTGGTGATTACAATCCTGATGAGCCTATTATCAGCAATGCTTCTTGCACTACCAACTGCCTTGCACCTTTTGTCAAAGTCATCGACCAGAAATTCGGTAATGCATTCCCTCAATACACAGATGCAGTGCTGCTTATATTTAGTATGCAGTACTGGATATATAATTATTGTACGCACTATTTATTTGCTCGTATTGATTGATATAAAGTGGCTCATAAAATTTCGATCTTGTAGGCATTATTAAGGGAACAATGACGACTACTCACTCCTACACCGGAGACCAGAGACTTCTTGATGCAAGCCACAGAGATCTTCGACGTGCACGAGCTGCAGCTCTCAACATCGTTCCTACCTCGACCGGTGCTGCAAAGGCTGTGGCACTCGTCCTTCCTCAGCTCAAAGGAAAACTGAATGGTATTGCTCTTCGTGTCCCAACTCCCAATGTTTCCGTGGTGGATCTCGTTGTCCAGGTCGAGAAGAAGACATTCGCCGAAGAAGTGAATGCTGCATTCAGGGAGACCGCTGAAAAGGAACTCAATGGTATCTTATCCGTGTGCGACGAGCCACTCGTGTCGGTGGACTTCAGGTGCACTGATGTTTCATCAACGGTTGATTCTTCATTGACAATGGTGATGGGAGATGACATGGTTAAGGTCATTGCTTGGTATGACAATGAGTGGGGTTACTCACAGAGGGTGGTTGATCTTGCTGACATTGTTGCTAATAACTGGAAATGATGTAAGTAATATTTGGTATCATGTGAATTTGTAAGGTTTTTTGTTTGTTCAAATGTTTGCAGATTTTAATGTACTTTTTTGATAATCATGAAGAGAGCGTAAACAATTATCCATCATTCTGGAAGTATAAATCAATTAAATTCAAGTAAATAGGTTTCTATCGAGTCCGGTAATTGCATAGCATCCTTTCTTGTATCTAACGGTAAATTTTATGGAAAATTCTATTTGTACATAATATCTTATCTAATGTGTGCTTATTGAGGGGCCGCCATTTGTCAATTATGGCACACATTAGGTAAATCATTATGTACTTATAGAATAACCCAAATTTTATTGGAGATCACACTACTTTGAGCGAAATCTTAATTATTTTATAAACTTTAAAATATCTCAATCAAATCACCCAACTTCATTGTTCCCTCATGGAACCAAGTCATTCAATTCGTAATCCACTTGAACAATCTAAAAATGACATCATTTAAACATTAAATGTTTTTGCCAATCGTTTCTTTTAAGAAAAATACTTCTTGTATATAACTATTTACATAATATTTTACATAATGATGACGTGTCAAAATGTAAGTGGAGAAATTATTTTATTGATAAGATTTTGATCCAATTAAATTTTGTCACATCATCCATTGATACTCTTATATAAGTTGTTATATACATGTAACAAAATTGTTAAAAAAACTGTTCTTTTAAGTAACATGGCTTTGCTCAAACAAGAAACTCCTGAAAGGTAGTGTTTCTTTTCACATTTACGGTGGCCGTTCATCTTTTAAACATGGGTGAATTGAGATAATCCGAAATCTTATAAGCAAATATGATAATTTATCTGCATTTCACTGCAAGATTGGCACAGTGTTTCCTTGGATATTCATTCTACTAAAAATCATCAGGAGATAACAAGTGTTTATAACATTCACCATAAAGAACATTACTTTATCCTGAATTATCTGAACTTGTAATACTCATAAAACTTGATATCGACCAAATGAAGCCATAATGCTCTCCTGAACCTAAAGCTGCCACATCTCCACAATTGTCTATACAAATGAATACCGTTTCCCCTAGGAGCTTATTTAGATTAATAAGAAAAATGATCCTCATTCTACAAGTTTCTGCAACAACAGAGAATATAATTCCTTCTCAAGTTCAGACAAACCTGAAAACCCCGTCTGACAAATAGCTAGGTTCGGTAAAGTTGGTATTGATCTGCATGTATTCTTGAATCACCTATTCGCAGATGTGTGCGGCATTGGATAAGTCATAGGACCCATGTTAGTCTGGGGGCTGGATCCTGGAATTGGAGCTCGGACACCATATGCCATGTGAGACGGTGGTGGAATATTCACTGGCATGCTGACTGCAGAAAGAAGGGGTCCTCCGATTGGTTGGCCTATAGTTGGTGCTCCATACATCCCAACTCCAGGAGCAGTAGCTGAGACTTGAGGAGGTTGTTTGTTTGATTTCGCAGATGAACATCCCACAGCAGAAGCATTTGTTTGACCAGTGAATGCACCTTGTGGCACTGAAACTTCTCCGCTGCTGACACTAGTGATGTCATGAATGCTTGACCGCCTTCTATCTTTGTTCATAGAGTTCAGACGAATGAAGTATTTTTGGGCATGACTAGCAACTTGTGTAGGATTTCTTGTCACCACAAAGTTCCGGGAAATGCTTCGCCAATCACCTTTTCCATATTTATCCAAACCAAGAAGAAACAACCTGTTTCATGAACATTATAACTATCAATCGAAAATATAAGTCATGCTCAAGGACAGAGCAAAATGTAACATCAGGAACAAGTAGCTGCAAAAGCAAACATAGAATGCAGTTAATTTGTGCTTCAAACATAGATGAAAACATCACAAAAATAAGCAAACAATCAGAGCACCTTTAGTACAATAACTCTGGCATAAAATGTAAGTAAATCCTCCAAGTATTTAGATTTATCTTTCAGGGTACACATCTATCATCGTGTCAGCTTTAAAATACACAGAAGATCAGTAGTAGTCATTCAAGACATGATTAGATTCCCTTTACTTTCATTATTTCCATCTTTCAAATGCACGATAGAATTGCAAAGTCAAGAGCAGGTCATTGGGAATCACAAGAAGAAAAAATTATAGTGTAGCCAAGCCAAACCGTTTAATCTTTCAACAGTAATTTCATCAGAAAGCATCAAACAATAATACAATAGAAATGGATAACCTACTTTCCCATCTTGATAGCTATCAGCCATAAAATTGTGTAAGACCACTTTCTAAGACAAAACTAAAAAAGAAACTTTCAGGCATTAAAGCTTATATATTTAACGAGAGTAAAAACATAAACTAATTACAATATGTCAATGCAACAACTCCCATCCCCATCAGCCATTAAATAGACAACACCAACTTCAAACTAAGGTTTCACATACATTTGAAGGATTCAGTACAATCTAGAAAAGGGTTCACCACAGGTCCACAACTAACAGTAGGAATGATTTCTGTCCATCAGTAAACATATAACATATTAACAATGCAAGCCACAGGCTGATGGAACTTCCATTGTTAGAGTAATATGCGGTAGTTAATTATCGAACAATTTCTTTCTACTGCTACCAATGTTCTTCTCAATTCACTTCTTTGCATTGACATCCTTCAAGATGTTATATTGCACATGGTCAGTATATACAGCATTGATAAGATCTCCTAATAAGTGTAAACAAAATATACTCATTTGTTGTTATGGGGAGGGGTGAAAGGCAAAATATGTGAACTGGCAATATGCAATTGATTCAAAAATCACTTGGGTATTGTTACAATCAGAGAGAATTTTATTCTTTGAAGGGACTCAAAACCAAGATCTAAAGTGCAATAAATCAAGTTCTTTGGTTATGGCATGCCAAAAAGAGTCATAAAGTTTCAGAACATGGATTTAGAGACACTACTCCAATGGGATTTACATCACCAACCCCTTTCCTAGCAAGTGTTCTACAGGGTGCTTTTAAATACACATATAGTGTATCATGTTGATGCCTGGGCTAGTAAGATCAAAAAATAAAAATAAAAATAGCGACAGGGGCAAAATGTTGTATATTTGGTATAGATATAACTTTCGCCATCTTCAATATTTAACCCAGTAATGTCATTAGTAAACTTTTGCACAAGACTATGAGAGGATAGAAAAGTGGTGCGTGCTTACGCACACCAGTAAACATACCCAACAAAAGGTTCTCAACATGCAATATGAGGAAAGGAGGAAAATGAGCAATTATTCAAATTCAGATTGCACTGTTAAATTTGGTAATCATTAATAGTACGATCATTTTGACAGCTTAATTGCATATAATAAGTTAATTTGCTGTCAAAATGAGCCCTTATGCATACTTCCCAGAAAGTAATCTCAGAATGTGTGGCTAGCCAATTCTACAAAACCTTTTTCAAGCCAAGCGGGTAAAAAGCAAGAGGAGGAAAATCATAAGAGAGAAATACTTTGTTCAAGATGACAAACCTTTTCTTTTAGAGTGTTCTTTTCTGTGCTTGATCTATTGTCAGCTCACTTCTGCTTCCAATCTGATCAGCCACTAGTTAGTTTCAATGATGGGTTTCAGATTAAGCCATTTCTTTGCCTTGCTTTTGCTTCCATGATCAACCATGAGTTTGTTGAGATACTTCAAAATTGGCTTATCACCTTAAATTTTGTTCTGTAGAAATCTAGAGATTTTTTTTTATTTTTATTTTTCCCATTTTTATGACAATTCTTGGTAATTAAACATGGTATGTAGTAATATACTTTGATAATTTTGTTTTTGTTAGTTAAATTATCCCCCTACTCCACCCACAACCACACAAACATATTAGAGAGAAGAAGGAATATAATCAATTATCCTGTATTGGTCTGTTCTTCTCTTGGTGATTGGATTACTGTATTAATTGCTTTCTTAGCTTATGGATAATGATCGGAACTTTTATTGTTTGGATGAGTCAAGCCCTAACTCCTAATAGATCAGCCAATAGTTATTACAAGGAAGCTTCCAAATTAAGCCGTCGTGTTTGGCTTTCAGGACCACTTGTTTAGTCAGAATTTAAAAGCAGACCCATTTCATTTTCACTCTCTATTTCTTCAAGAGAAATGGGGAGGAGGGCTGGCGGGGTTAGAGACTTGTCTCTTTTAACTATGCTTCTACAGAAAATTTTACTTTCTTTTTCTCCATATGATAATTCTTTGTAGCTAACACTAACTATACACAAAGCAAGAATGAAAATACTACTTTCAGGATGGTAGCAAAGGTCCTGAATACATGTCAAACTTTGATGGGAAAATAAACCCTACCTACACGTGGGGGCGTATTGAAGACATTATTTATATGATATACAAGTGGCTTTCTCTAAAAGCTTAAGCTTTTATGAAGTGGTTCAACACTAACTTTAGTGATACTTCTACATATTTTATTTCCTTTTGTAGCAACCCTTCCTAGTTCCTTCCCCCTCCCATACAATTAATAGTGAAAAACTCTTCTACCTGAAATCCTATATGAGTCGAGAATGTGTTCTTTATATATGTTCTTTGTTTTCTATTTACTTTCAGCATGGAATCGAGTAGCAATAGGCCCTACAAGTCTTCTATATAGTACATGTAATCCCAGAACCGACCGCTTCCATAGTTTCTCTCTGTAGGCAAGAATCTCGTAGTCAAGTGGGAGAAGAGAATTCATTTGACCAGACTATGACCATAAGAGGATGAAATATAACATTATTGTTTTGAGTAAACTTGACGCTTAAAGCTGATAGACTTTCCAGCAGTCTAGAATTCATGGATGGAAGAAATCTATCTTTAAAATATCGACATCTGTAATAAATTATTCTTAATCTACAGTGCATCCAGATAGCTTCTTAATCCACAATTGTAATTCTGAAAGATAAATCCTAGAATTTAGGTTATATCTGCAAAGATTTTGTAGCATCGTTCCTATTATTCTCACGTATTAAGGTTTTCATTGAATCAAAACTATGATGTACCATCTTCAGTACAGTGCTGATAATCTTAAGCGAACAAAAAGCATGCCTAACTGCCGAACTTTATATTGCAGAATACATGCATACAAGTGTGTGTATGTCTGCCTCTTAACATTTTGGAAATCCATTAGTTGGCGTTTACCCATTTAGGTTTGATAATACATCAATTAATTCCAATATAGTGTTTAGTATGACAATGAATATTGAGAAAAGAACCACCTCTGCCACACGTCCCTTGATGCTACTTTCATAATTCGTAAATGAGTAAAAACTTAAGTATGATTAAAAGTTTTTTACTCTTTTAACATGTCTACTATGCGTGAGAGCTCTAACCAATTTTACCAACAAGTTCAAGTTACGTCTATTTCTGCCTTTTGTTTGTTGACGTGAACATTCCCTACTATTATGTTTGTTTCACACTGAAAAATATGGGCACATATTCAGATGGAAGCTTTCAACAAGTATAATTAAAATGGGGAAACTTACTCTTGGCATCAATGTATAATAATTGGAAACTGCAAACAGTAACTCATTCCTACAACCATCAGATGTGATTCAAGAGAAAATAGGTTATGAATATTATAATCAGGCATGACACAAATAAGATGCAGACTAAATTTCATTCCAAACAAGAAGTTACTATAATCAGGCATAACATAAATAAGATGCAGACTAACTTTCATTCCAAACCAAGAAGATACTATAATCAGGCATAACACAAATAAGATGCAGAGTAAATTTCATTCCAAACCAAGAAGATACTTCCACTACATCGTAATTAAGTTTGGTGTCAACCAGAAATTGATGGAGTGGTATTCTTAGAGAACAAATAGGCATATTCTTCCCCAGTTAGATTCTATAAATTTATATCCAGTTCCTTTCCTCAAAATGATGTAATATAAATATTTGAATTCAATTTTTCATCCTTTCTCTATTATAACACAAAGTTCGGTAGTAAATAAGAGACAGTTCACCATGAAAACAAACATTTGGGCAAGGTAGCCACCTTGAAATACTAGAAAACTAGCTAGGACCACCAAATCAAAAGAAGGATGTTGGCCATGCTTCAAATATAAATTCTTACTCTAGAAAGCATAGCACAAAAAGACAGGTTCCTGTCAACCATGTGTAGGGATGCAGATGAAGATCAGGAAGACCTTGATCAACCATATTACAGTTGCGTGCAAAGAAATGATCATTACTTCAAGATGCAAGCAGGACATGAAAAAACTATACGTGAGCTAGTGAACATTTTGTTTAGGGACTTTTGCAGGAAAGAAAGTACAAAGAAGCACAAGGACAATGACTTTTTAGGATATGCAAGATTTTTCATCTAAGATATACACACAGTCCACATCATTCCAGTCAAATTCAAAAATCAATTCACACTTTAAACTCCGCACTTGAACAAAAAATATTCTACTAACATAATAATTGAATGTTGTTTGAAAAGAAATAGCAAGAAATGACATTTTCCAATGAGAAGTTGCAGTTTTATATTGGAATTTCCATAACAGAAAAGGGGAAAAAAAAAAAAAAGACACCCGTTTTAACAATAGCTAACCAGCATCAAAGTGATATTATCCTATAAATTCATTGGGACATATTTATCACTCAAATTTCTTCCATCAAAAAGATTGGAATAAATAAATAATTGAATTAAATAGGACATCACCTGTGTTCTTCCTCTGTCCAAGCAATCCCTTTGCGGCGCTCCTGATCTGACCTGGAAGCCTTGCCTCCATGATTGGAATCGCTATTTAAGTGCCCAAAACTGCCACCCTTCTTACCAGTTCCTTCATCACCCGCACGGTTTGTGAAACCATCTGACGAAGAATTATAACTAGGCAGAGGTACGCAGCCCGACTCAATCCGGTCGACATCATCAACTAAAAGGTCATAGTGATGTTTAACCTCTTCCAGGGATTTACCAGGAACATCGGCTGCAATTTTCTCCCATCTATCTGAACAATCTTCGGGGTAAGTTGCCAGAGCTTTCTCAAATAGCCTATCTTGTTCCCTACTCCACATAGTGCTACTTGATTCATCAGTCGCCATCTAAAATTGTTTATAAGGGGATTCTGAACAGTGCTCTAAAATCCCAGAAAAAATCGTATAAAAAAGATCCAAAAAATAGTGAAGTGAACTTCACTACAGCCCAGCTGCAATAAATATTATTACTATGAACTGCAAGCAAATGGGATGCTGACTAATTCAATGGCGATTAGCCTCACAATTCAAGAATTGTACTTTTGAGCAAAATTTTCCCTTCAGATGAAGAGAAAAGGCAACAAGTTCAGTTAGAGCATGAGAAAGATCTGGAAACAATAACCCAGCCCCTCCGGCCCCGCCCCCTAAAAATAGGATGCAATAAATGCCACTGAGGAACAGAGATGGAAAAATGGAGAATTTTAATTGGTGACGGTGAATTCAATAGAATGGTAAAAGAGGCCATCATAGTACCAAACAAAAAAGAAAAACCTGGATTCTGAACTGGAATAAATACAGTATTCAAATTGCTATCAACGATCCCTACAAATTTCCAATAGCCAAAAAACCCTTATTTGATAGCAGCTGGTTTCACAGTACAGGCCCACAGCAAAGACGAACTATGCCAAAGTTTTACGGCCAGTTAATACTTGTTTTGTAGAATGAGAAAAGATTTTGTAAATAGCGTTTTTCAAAGAATGTATTTTTGAAATGCAAAAAAATGATTGTTTTACTACTCTTTTTGACGCTTCATTTGAACGTGAACTATTATGTAATTATTTATGTACAAATAGTATTATTAAAAAAAAAACGATTTGTTCAAGTATTGAAAAAACGATTATGCTATAACAATTCACAAGTTTGTTTATCAACGGATTATGTGGCGATATTTGATTGGATCAAATTCTCATCAATAAAATAAAAAACTTCTCCAATTTTATTTGTCATCTCATCAATCTGTAGAAGATTGTGTAAATACTGATATATAACAAATTTCTTTTTTGAAAAAATGTATAACTGAAAATAAGTTTTAGAAAAGAGTCTATAATGTCTCAAATAATTAACCATTACATGAATGTCATGTAGAGCAATTATAATAGTGAGCAATTGTAAATAGTATTATTCATTAGAAAACGGGGACAAAATAAGGGCTAATATTTCAAGATTTTTAAAATTTTAATTTCCTTACAGTTTAACAACAGATAATGTGCCGAAATTTAAATGGATCAAAATCTCATTAATTAAATAAGTTTACCACTTATATTTTGACATTTCATCATTATGTAAATAATTATGTCCATACCCATATGATGGATATTGACACCACTATATACATATATTATGTACACCAAACATTTTTGCAATGTACATATACATGCATCACTATAGTTTAGATGTCTGTCAATAATTTGGTTGGTAGTCGCATAACTATCAACCATATATATTTTTATAGTTTTAATTACATTTTAATTAAAATTGGCAAATATTTTATAATAATGGCATAGTCACATGACATTTCATCATTTGATTATTTTAAACACACTCAATATTCACATCAAATCATCTGTTGTCAACTATGACTATGTCACTACAACTGTTACAATTTTTCTGTCAAAATAGTAGAATCCAATATTTTAATCATTTGCGTCATTTGATATCTTCATGTGAAATGTCAAGATTCTGAGAAGTCTCCAATTATGTCGTCATCAACGTTATGATAATATATTCTCCAGTATTACATTTTCTCAAAAATTTATACATACAAGGGAAGGCACTCGGATATATTTACCTCCAACTCTAATATTCTTTTATTTAACACCACATTACTTATACTAAAAGCAGACTCAAATATTACGATTGAGAATGAAGTTAATAGTATAGCGCATGTCGTAGCCAGTTGATGCGGCCCACTAAATTGGACATTCATAGCTCTTAATAATAACTTTTGAGAGTTTTTCACAATATAAAATTATAGAAAATTAAAATAAGCTAATTTATTGGTAATCGATCTAAGGTAATTAAAAATCATAGTAAATTTGTGAGAGAGGCCAAATGGTCATTTCTTCCGAAAGTCTCAATTTTTTGATTTCTCTAAATTATTATTCAGCTTCGATGATTTGCTGTTATTTCTAATTTTCAAAATTGAAGCAGTGTTCCATCATGGATATAATTGATACGAGATTCTTAATTATATGGGTAACGTTGAATCTTCATATAATGCACCATCTAATGGATATGCCAATCGTATATCATAATTAACTACACTTGAAGTACTATGACCCTCAGCATCCAATGCATCGTTTAGCGAAAAAGCGTACACTCCAATTTTTAGTCCCGCTTTAGCGTTTCATGGAAAGCGTACTCATTTGTATTTTGGTCCTACATCACGTGAAAATATGACGATTTTGTTAAATCAAATTGACGCAGAACGGAAGTTCAAAGATTTACTAGTGTAAGTCTTTAGTTCGTAAAACTGATAGCCACCAGAAAATAATATCAAAACCAAAAAAATGAGATCCCTTTATTCTGATAACAAAAGTCTTTAAATAGTCTCTGAGAACCCTTATTTAAACAAAAAGACCAAAATAGACATCCACCAAATCAAAACAATTAAAAACGCAAACTAAAAAAAAAAAGGATAAAACTTCAACGGCCCGCCAACGTGCCTTAAACAGCGAATTTGAGGGTGGAAACGACCTCAACCGGGCACTTTTCGGGTTGGGATGGTATGGAGCACTGAAAATCATTTCCGAAAACATATTATAATATAAAATATGATACTCGAACTAAAAGTTATGATCGTTTCTTCGGAGCAGCAGCTCATTTAGCCAATTTTCGATTCAACTCTTCTTCAAACTCCAAAACCAATAGTCCTACATCACAAATATAAATAAAGCGTTTCAAACACAACCTTCATAATTTCATTTTTTTTTGCAAAATATCCAAAATGATTGTGCAATTGCAGCAAAAGAAAAAAAAAAAGCGCATTTCTACGTTTGTAAGTGAAATCATGAAAAATTATCAATTGACCCTTTAACCTTGATAGGAAGATGACTTATTCAATAATTCGTGCCTATGGGTAAGGAACTTTGGATGAACTATTGTGAATGATGGCAATGTATTATAATTTTATTATTAATTAAGGAAATTGTAATCGACGTCCTCGATTTTTATTACAATTGTGCAAAGGGGTCTCGAGTGTTTTTTCTTCCTGCTTGACCACCAACCATGTGAATGAGAGAATATTATCACCAAAGTGGCCCGACACAATGTCACTTTAGTTAGGTGAAATGATTTTGGGTAAAATTTACTCAATCAGTTGGCAACAATTCTTGAGATATCTACTTTAAGATCCTCAATAACAAAGAAAGTATTGACAATTTTGAAAGAGCATGCAAAATTGCTATATTCACGGACTAAGTTTTTTGTACATTCATACTATTTAAGATTAGGTAAATTCCTCGAAAGGTTTTTTATCTTTCATAAGTTTAGCAGTTATGTTCAAAACTTTCATTCAAAGTCTATATTTAGCTCTGTGTTGTCCAACTCAAAGTATACTAAGGCCATGTTTGATTGCAAACTTTTCCATGGAAAATGTCACATTCGAGGAAAACGAATTTCACTTTAACCATTTGATTGCAACGTGAAAATGGAAATAGAATTTCAAGGTACAACCATTTTAAACTGCATTTTCTTTATTTTTATGAAAAACGAATTCATATGGGTTTGGTGAGTTTTTATTTTCCAACTAATGGAATTCATTTCTACTTTTGCCTATCAAACAGATCGACCCTAAGGTTTCTAATCTTTCATAAAATCAGTTGTCCAACTCTCCATTCGTACTTTTTAGAATCGCGCGCATGTATCTTCTGCCTGACAAACTATCTTTAAACGTTAAAATAGTTAGAAACTAAATATAGAGTTATAAAAAATCTGTGAAATTTTGTAACTAAAAACTGTTCACAAACATAATTTGAACTATAGTAGCGTTGATTGTGTATGCGTTATGCAATTTTGAAAGAAAATATTATTAGTAGGACATATTTCGATTGAGATTGAGATGTAATACTCCATAGGTACATTCTAGTTTGGCGGTCACTTAACTATCAATCATTTGCATAAATTAGGACCATAAGTATTATAATGAACATAAAAGTTATGATGACCAACTAACCAACATGAATGGGCCAAGAAAGGGACAGCACCCTTACTAGTGTTGCACGCATAGCGGGCTGTAAACAATTTTTTTTAATCACGCATTTTTGTACTAATGAAAAATTAGTGTTCCAAAAAATTGATTACAACCCAAATTTTGTACTAATGAAAAATTACATTAATTTACATTGAACTACAAACTCTAATGAAACAAGAAATTAAAACTGAATCCTATACCCTTTATTAAGAAAAGATAAATTCTGAGTTACCAAATGCAGTCCTTTAAGATTATTCAAAACCATTCCAGATAATAAACTCTCCGAAATTTGACCATGGCATGGTATGATGTGGCAATAATGGGGAGATCATCTCTCCCACTATCTATGTAAACAATTCCTTTACACCTGTAACAATCTTCAATTGAAGAAAGGATTTGAAAAAGAAAGTCCAAAAGAAGGGATATCCAGATGAGCCTTTAGACCCAAAAGAAGGGTTATCCAGATGAGCCTTTAGACCAACTAGGAGCTAAAGATTTGAGGGGTGGCATGGCAAGCCTCACAATAGCAAACATCCCACCTCAGAAAACTGGATTACACATCTGCATACCCCACCCCACTTGAGAGACATACCATTGATACCAGATCATTCTGTCATTAAGTTTTGTCAGAAACCCCACATCCCAACGCGTCCACCACACGCCTTAGCGTAGCCTTTCCTGCAGGAATATCCACAGTGGATCTAGTGCGCTTGACAAGATCTCCTTCTTCTTTTTTATACATGAACATAAAGAGTATGAACGACAGACTTATTACATGGCCCATTTTCTTCTGAGAATGCATTATGAAATAGTAAAATGATGGAAACTATATTGTTAAAAAATAAGAAAAATTTTTTAATTTGCAAATAATATTATTTTATTGAACAATGTGTAGTTGAAAATAAAAGAGGGAAATATGTATTTTGAAGATCAAACAAGGGTATAGTACACTTAATTTTAAAAAGTAAAATAGTACCTAATTAATGAAATTGACACTTGAAAAACATGGTTTAATGTTTCTCTGAAAAGCTTCATAGTTATAATAGTTTAAGAATACAATTTTAAAATTAACAAGCATGTAAAAAAAAAAACATTTAAAAATTAGGTTGTATATGACTGTAACCTGGTAGTATGTGGGCTGCGACCTGCTTTTATAAATGATTGTGACTTATAAATTGTACGATTGTGATTTAGTATAATGTCTGAGATTTAATTTAATTGTGACATAGTAGTTACATTCACGTGATCACTTGTTTCTAATTTACATGCATGGATGATCTCTTCATAGAAAATTCACATTCAGTCACAACGCATCTGTAAATTTTGTAACTATAAATTAGAACTATACATCGTAATGTCGATTATCAATACCTTATGGAATTTTGAAAGTAAAATATTATTCAAAGTAACAGCTTCTATCGAGATTGAGATGTAACACTACACATTAATCAACCGTTGATACTTAGCCCCTCTTTGGTAGGGATTAGAATCTTGATTTTAATCTAAGCCAAAGTCAAAAATTTTAATTACACATTTCAAGGAATTCACAATTTTTCGACCACGCGTTTCATCAACTTTTATCAAAATTTACTAAAAATCTGATTTTAATCCCTACTAAATTACAAGGGCTTGCTTACTTAACTATGAATCATTTGCATCAATTATAGAATGTATAGTTTTCGATAAATTGTTATCTTCAACTTAAAATTGTCTGCACCTTTTGTCTGAACATGTTAGTTTTGTTTCGAATTGAAATATGTACTAATAGTCCAATACTACGTTCATAATCACTACTACAATAAAACATGAGGTGTGTCGAATTCTATTTAGTCGTTTGGTTTCTCATTAAAATTATAATACATTTTTCTTTATCTTCTTTTCAACAACACATTATTCAATAAAATAATATTAATTGTAAATAAAAAAATTTCCTTCTTTTACAACCACCCATTTTCCAAAAAAATACTATTTCAAAATTTATAATACCAAATAATGAGGGCCAAACGGGTCTTTGTGTTTATTTCATTAACAGCGTTTCTATTTTAATTTTGATGAAATACAAGTTTATCCAAAGACGTGGTGGTGCGAAAACAGAAGAAAATTACAAGCAATTCTATTTTATTTGCGGCTGTGTGGGTAAGGTTTGTCCATCTTCCAAAATTAAAAAGTAATATGTGATACGCACTACATTATTGTGTAGGCACTTTTAAATAAAAATTATTTACTTAAGGCTAAGAGGGTGTTTGGTGTGAATTAAAAATATATTTTTAGTAGATTGTGATAGAAGTTTTTGAAATGTGTGGTTGAAAAGTTGTGGGACCCATGAAAGATGTGATTAATATTGATTGTTTGACTTTAACTTAGATTAAAATCAGATTTTAATCAGAAACAAACAAACCCTAAATTAGGAGAGTGGCGATGTTATTGTTCCATTTGCTCTACACCAAGGCTGATAGAATCTGGATGCTTCATTTAGAGCTACCATTTGATTCTCCGATATCATGGACGACCTTCATGTCTGTTTCTAGAGATGTACAACATTGTACTTACCCAGAAGAAGGGTATTCTTCAACGAAAAAACTTATACATTGAAATCAGAATTCTAAAAGCCGTAATGCATGACGATGCGTGGAGGTCAAGCTATGGGCTAGGCGAGATATATGCATAAAAAACATAAAAATGTGTTTTTTTATTTTAATTTTTAATCAATCAAAAAATCATTGAATAATTAAAGATAATGCATATCAAGCATCTAAAACAGATTTATAAAAATTTTATACATTTTTTTCAAAAGTTTCCAACAAAAAGATAAGTTTCAAATCTAAATCAAATTTTAAATTTTAACTTAATTAAATAAAAGAAGATATTAATGCGCGCATAATCGTACCTAGGCACACATTAGAGATCAACGATTGCCATTGACCATTAAGTAAGGCGCCAACCAAATGGCTTGGCGTTTTCACCTCGCATCGCGATCTATGCGCGTCTTTTAGAAGATTGATTGAAATACAATAACCCATTGGCTTGGAATTTTCGCCGCGCATCGTGGTCTAGGTGTGCCTTTTAGAACACCGATTAAAATAAAAGAATCCATCTATACACGTCGAATATCTTGCATTACGTACTTTTTATTAATCCGATTCCATACTTTGTTACAATGTTTTAGTGTGAACTTTGTCCTATAATACACAACCTCTTAGCTTGACGTGAGCTAAATGATTTGAAGTTTTTTTTTTTGTTTTTTTTGTTTTTGTCTAGACATGATGACTTCATCAAATCACTGTGCAAAAGTTACCCATTATCTCATGCCATGTAAAATTTATGTCCATGATTGACTATTTTTAAATAATTGAAAACCAATAAAAACTCAAAAACTTGATTCCATTTGAACAAAAGTGGCATGGGTGATGTGGCAATGATGCAGAGAGCCTCTCCCCCCCACTATGAAAATAGCCAACTATAAAAATCATTTCTTTACACATTCAACAATAATCAATTAAAGAAAAGATATGCCTTAGACCACAACTTCTCTTATCCATAAAGAATTTTAGGTCAGCAGTGTCACAAAGCAAAAATTCCACCTCAGAAAGTATTCATTACACTTCTGCATACAATAAAGAAAACAATATTTTGTGTTAGGATAGGATTCAATAACTAAACTGCTGACCACTCACCCCCCTCTACCTGGGGGCACATAGAAAAGCACATACCAAATCTTTATGTCATTAAACCCCACATCTTTTTGATGACACCAAGATGACTCCTACAGTTAAAAGTTGAGATCCAACCACTACTTTTTTCCTCAATATAAAGGGTCAAGAAGCATGGTTGGATCACAGAAAACTATCCTGTACTGAGATCTTTAGTGTTTGTGAACATTCTGAAGCATTCATTTCATTGCTTACAACCAAAGCAAGGAGGTATAGATGGAACTACAGAGCGGAAAATCGAAATTAACAAAGAAATTACACCCAAAATATGCTATTGGAATTCCAATCAACTCAGGAGCATACTCCATGGACAGATCTTCAGGACTTTTACATGATCCTGCTAGCCAATACAGTGTTACGACTTCTCCTTCCAATGATTACTTCAGAATCAGAAATAGTAAGTATTTTATATTTTCTGCCACTATAAATTCAATAAGAATCAACTATAAATTCAATAAGAATTAACAGTTTGACTAATCATAATACTAAATTCCAGGTTTTATTGGAAATGCAGGTAAAGCAGATTCCGTAATTCTTAGGATGACTAAACTTGGAGAGTGGATGGAAAATTTTACACAAGGAATCCGAGAGCATGGTAAACCCTTGACCTAGCTTATTTTTATGGTAGTTCTCATCGGAATCTTGGAGGATGTTTGGTAAACTCGACTATATAAGATGTTTAATCCTGTGCACCAAACATACTATCAGTGTTTCCTGTAACAAAAATCTCGTACATCCTATTAGTTTCCCTTCTCATCCACCAAAGTATAAAAAATTCTTGTTTTAGGCCTAATGTTCTTTATTTTATCCCTGCAGTGAAACTAGGAACCAAATTAACAGAAACTTTAAAAGGGAAATTGAGGCTCGGGGCAAGAATCCTTCAGGTAGGCGGTGTGGAAAAAGTTTTCAAGCAGAACTTCAATGTATCCAATGGTGAAAAGCTTTTGAAGGCTTCTCAATGCTATTTATCGACAACAGCTGGGCCAATAGCAGGCCTCCTGTTTATTTCCACTGATAAAATTGCCTTCTGCAGTGAGAGGTCAATTAAACTCTCTTCGCCATCCTCTAAACTGCATAAAATGCATTACAAGGTACATATCTGCCCCTAGTTCAATTTTATCTCCCAATTTCTATTAGAAAATGATTTTTTTTTAACTGGTTTCAAAACCTTGCAGGTCAAAATCCCTCTAGGTAAAATAAAGAAAGCCAATGAAAGTGAAAATGCAAAGAAACCAAAGCAAAAGTATGTGCAAATAGTTACCGAGGACAATTTCGAGTTCTGGTTCATGGGATTTCTAAATCGTCAAAAAGCTTTCAAGTATTTGCAGCAGGCGGCTCTCAAGCTCCATCAGTAGCAGATATAGATGCATGGATGATCTCTCCGCAGAAGCTACATATACTATCACAACAAACCTGTACAATTTTGTAACTATAAACTGCTTGTGTATTCCCCGGCATGGCCTAATTATGAGCATATGTAAATTAGCTAAACATACCACGAAAGATAGAAAAGACAGTTTCAGAACGATGGATTCTGTATTGAAGTGTCTCGAAATTTTTAGCTGCAGTACATTTTATGTATAATACAGTTTCCTAACTATTTCTCTTACACTTACATGGTGTGTACACCAACAAATCCAATAACAAATCAGGCAAATTAATAATATGTATAATCTGGCAGTAGCTATTGAAGCTACTTTGAGTTTGCTCTCAAAATGTCAGCAATGTTGCCAAACAGATTCACGTTGAATTTTAAAACTTCTGCACCTTTTGAGCTTGACAGCTTGAGTGCCAAAGCTCTTCTACCCCCTTTGATTCACCAAGGAAAAGGGAATTGTCGAGCACGATATTGCACTCATGGGGGTTACATCTTGGTGGAAAACGTGGGGAATTCATCCTCTGAAGAGGAGTAAAACTTTCTTGTATGTGAAAATGAAAGTGTAAGAAAGAATTAATGTACCATCCAAGCAATCATTCTCGTCGTTGCCGCTCCTTTGCTATCTTGGGAAAATATTTTATTTGTCACTTGAGCTGACATATGTAATTAACAACTTACAAAAATACTCATAAAATTACATGTCTTTTGAAAAATCATATTAAAAGTAATTTGAAAGTAAAAACTGCTCTATAAAATTGTCACTTTTTTTGTTAAAAGTGACGCACAATTTCAAATTTTAAAGTTAAATGTCACTTTTATTAAACATAAATGTTTGTTATTAAAAAAAGTGACAAAAATTCAAAAAAATGACAATTTACCCACTTTAAAAGTGACAATCTACCCACTTTCAAAAAACCAAAGTAGCTCCAATTGAATACAGTCTACCCACTAAATATTAAACGTTACTTTTCAAAGTTGAGTATTACTTTTATTAAAAAATGATGTTTGTCATTGAAAAAAGTGATAGAAAATCAAAAAAGTAACAAACAATAGAAAAAAGTGATAACACAAAAAAAAAAGTGACATAAATTCATAAAAAGTGACACACACTAAAAAAAATTACAAAAATTAAAAAAATGATAAAACTAAAAGAAATGATAGAAATAAAAAAAAATGATAAACACTCAAAAAAGTGATAGAAATTCAAAAAAATAGCAAACGTTAAAAAAAGTGACAGATTATTTAAAAAAGTGTAAAATAGTGATGTGATCTACCCGCTTGAGAAAATGGTCAAGTACTAACTAGATCAAAATAGTTCCAATTGAACACGTTTTTACTAGAAAAAATAAAAAATCAATTAACTTTATCTCTATATCATGTTTTCATTTCAAGTTTTACTAGAGAACGATGCATCACTCCACTTCGAATAGCGATTAAAGTAGTAGGACGACAACATTAGTAATCATACAAGTGAGATAATTTAATTTATCTAAGCAGCCTTAGATTAAACCTTTTAACAATAAATATTAAAGATACAGAAACTTAGAAGAGGCAAAATGTCATAAAAAGTCGAGGTTTTATCATATACTAAGATGCTATAAAGAAAAATGACATCTCGTCCCATCAAGAAAACTATTGGTATGCCATCCTTTAGACTGAATCTCCGAGAGGAAGGGAGAAAACACGCTATTCATCCTCTCATACCCATCCTACAAGAATTCAAGTACCTTTTGTCAAATGACTGACGTACACAATAAATTCCTCTGTAACATACTTCATAGGGAAAAAAGTTACCTATATAAAAAGATAATGCAAATAATTAGAGAGTATAATCAATTATTGTATAATAATATGCTGCTAGAAAAATATATTGACAAAAAGGTAACCATGAATCGAGTACCCACAGTCAATTCCAGACCATAATATATGGTATTGTTGTAAATACCTAACAACTAATCACGAAACCACAATAATCCACATTTGGCACCAAGAGAATGTATTAAATTGCAATCCCCTTTTTTGCTCGACAGAGAGGCCATTCACACAAAAATCATGCATAGAAGACAGCATACAAAAACATGGGATATTATATAAACCTATGATTTAGATTCAAGAAAACAATCTGAGAACGCACTATGTGTCATCTGTTTTTTATTCTGTTCACTAGGAAGAAAAATTTATAGAACTGGTTTTGAACTTTTCAGTCTATTTAGAAAAAAATACACATCAGAATGAATAGAACACGAAAAGATTTATCTATCAATGTCATATAATTTTCTTCAATGGATTTTTTTGGGCCACAAATCTCTTCATCGATAAAATTCAATAGCACAGTCACCTAAGTTTTTGATTGGGGTTTTGATTTAGGGTTTTTTTTTGGGATTTTGGGGTTTGGTGGTTGAAGTAGCCCGTGGGTGAGAGTTTTTCCGCAAGAATTTAGGAGTTTTCTATGTGTTGGATGATTCTAAGACGGGGGTCTGAGATTTTGGGATGTTTCGAACGTATTATTTACGGGTTAAAGATTTTAATTAGTTGTAAGTGTATTATTCTAATTTATTATTTTTTGGGGTAGTGGACCTAATTTTCTCTTAATTGTATATAAATATTATCTTAAAGTTAAGCTCAAAAACTAAAGTGATCTAATAAAGAATTAAGAAATGGGATTTGAGCATCTAAATAAAATGTATGCTGGATTATTTGTGCAGAATTGCATTCATTAAGGTTGTATTTGACTGTAAAACAAATATATATAGAAACTATATATATGATTGTGGTCCACACTTCATATGTAATTTCTTATTCAAGAAAAGGAAAATCTTAAACTCGGAACATGCAATCCACAATCAAGAATCAAGGCTATGAATCAAAAAGCCGAAATTAAGATCAAGAATTTAAGAATCAAAAGAGTCAATAATCAAGATTTAAAATCAAGATTCGATATTAAAGAATTATTACAATGAATTGAGGTATGTTCCACATTTAATAATTCTTTTGGTGATTTGACATGAAAGATCTTAACAATTAAGTAATTATATTTTCAAGTTCTTGAGGTTTAAAGTCTTAATAAAATTCTAACAAGTAGTATGAGAATCAATTCTATGTTAAACGATTGAGAATAAAAAAAGGAATTTTAAGATTAAAATTCATGCTTTGGATTCTTCAATTTTGAAATGTGAATTTTAGTCCTAAATTTTAAAATTTTAAGATTTTGGGAATTACGAATTAAGAAATTTTGGATCAAATTAAATTATTTGAATTCTGCTTTGGATTTGAGTAAAAATATTTGTAAGGATTTATTCACACGTAATTCAAGAATTTCCTTTTCGGAATCAGATGCAGGCGTGAAAATTTTAATATTTTTAAGGTTAAAAGTGTATTGAAATTTGCAAACATTTTAATTGGTCTGTGATGAATTAAGTGGCCTTGGGGAGATGTGTGCATGGGTTGATTAAATTGGTTGGAGAAATTAAAGGATAACAAAGATTTCAGGTCGCCAAAATTATTTACGGCAATTGTACGGACTGCGTTCAAATAATAAAGTGAACTTTTTGAATTCGGGTCGTCGATTCTTTTAAGAACGTTACTTTCGATTACACAACTTTAATCAATTTAATTCTAACAATAAAAACAAACGCACAATAAAATTTGATTTTGAAAAATAAGGAAAATTAACTACAATTTACAAAATAAAAAAACATAAATACTTGAAAATTTTCGGAAGAAAAACCTGGTTGGGATATATGGTTTCGTTTAACCGTTGCCAAATTAATTTCTTCACAAGCCAATTAACAAATTACTCATTTACGATGTTAGACCCGATTTTTCAAATTTAATTAATTACCTCTCTTAAGTGAAATTAACTCTAATTGATTGATTTAATCAACTCTATCTCTATATCGATTAAAATTAAACAACTGCATTATTTTTTTGTGAAAATAGCTCAATGGGTCACCTAGGGTTAGGAGTATATCTCTATCCCCTTGATCTAAAATGTACATTCCTCTCTCGAACTATGTATAAATTACTAAATTCAATCATTTAATAACCAAATAAATTAAAGGCATTCAACACAATAATAAATACACATAAAAATAAGTATTTTAATATTAAAAGACAAATATTAAAATTAATTAAAGTTATCCCAACACAAATAACTAGCTCATTTTATATATATTATAACAAAGGAGAATATTCATGCAATATTCACCAATAGAAGAAAATAATGAAGAAACAACGAACTTATAGATAAAACTTTTGTTAGGTTATATTTGTGAAGATAATTGCTAGCTCTTGATTTTCTCAAAATTTCTTCAACTTCTTGATTGATTCTCTATTGTGTGCTTTATGATTTGCTCCAAAATATCAAGAAAGATGGAAAGAAAAAAAAAAGAAGAAAGAAAAAGAAATGAAAAAGAGAAGAAAACTAAAAAGAAAACGCCCCGGCAGCTCTCGGATTTCACAAACGTATAAAACAATTCAAAATTTGCAACCTAAACCCCTGAAATTACACAAAATAATTAAAATAGTCTCCCCTAGGCACCAAGTTTCTGTCCAAAACCATAAATTGATTTTATTTTGCAGCAAGTCCATTAGATAATTGCATGTTAGGTTCCTCAACTTTGATCTTGTACAATTTGGTCATCAGATTTTGACTTTCATTTCAATCGGCCCTTCATAAATTGCATTTAAGTTCCTTCAACTTTCTTCTTTGTTCACTGTTGTCTGCAATTCACAATTTTACGCGCTTT
This sequence comes from Fraxinus quadrangulata, assembly GCA_903798255.1. Taxonomy (NCBI): domain Eukaryota; kingdom Viridiplantae; phylum Streptophyta; class Magnoliopsida; order Lamiales; family Oleaceae; genus Fraxinus; species Fraxinus quadrangulata. The sequence continues at coordinate 5,467 of CAIGRB010105239.1, read as the reverse complement.
TAGTCCATTTTTCCTCCATTTGTCCTGTTCTCTTTTCTTTAGGTAATTTTTACCTACAAAAGCAATAATTACATAATTATGAGTAAAAATTCATTCATTTTTTTAATCAATAATAAGTATATTTATGTATTAAATAAGTGTGCAAAAACACACTTATCAATGTTCTCTGGAAAGTAGTCGTCGGCACTACAGTGCCGACTTGCTGTTCAATTTTTTTTGGTTAAAAAAAAGAACGAAACATAAAATTAAAAGATAAAAGGGCAATCAATTTCAAATTTTAGTATTAAAGTTTTTTTCGAATTACTAATTTTCTAAAATAGATTAATTGAAACAATACGATAACAAAGTAACCTCTCTTATCTAAATTAATTTATTTGGAATATTAGGAATGTTGAATGTACGTAATTCGTGCGAATATTCACCGACACAAAGTACAATCAATATTTTGCCGAATTATTTGCACACCTGTGATGATAAATATGTGACAATTATAAAATTTCCTTTTATGTAAACATTGAATTGGTCCAAAGATAGACTTAATGTTTGACATGGTTTATTGTCAATATTTGATTATTACACTAAGAGTACCACTTACAAGTTGATATTTCTATCCAATTATTAAATATTAATGTTGTGTCCGATCTCTTGTGATGGAGTCCACCATTATTTGAATTTATTGATTTCTCAATATGGATTTCCATGTGAACATGTTAATTAGGTTGAAGTTCTGTATTTAATTAATCCATCAACTTTTGCATTATCTGCCAATATCAATTAATTCATGTGCTTAAATCAAAGTTTTAGAGCTGGAAAGAGAACATTTATATCGTTTTGGCATAAATCTAGACTCTGTGTTAAAGATTGAACAATCAACTGCTCTTACGAGATAAGAGTTCTGCTAATAAAAAAGGACTCGGATAAATAGGAGTATTCAAATCGCATGAGTCTTATGATCATAAAGCGTTGAATTCCAGCAACATTCAGGGGTACTAAGGTAACTATTGACCAGGAAATTTTTAAATAAATTAAAAAATGGTTTGCAAATGGCGATAAGATCAGAAGTAGTAAGCTTCTAGCGAACTTTGTTTCACTAAAGTACAATGCTAAATAAATCATTTGGGAGTATATCATGGAGATATCTCATCTTGTTTCAAAACTAACGACATTAAAGTTTGAGCTGTCTGATCGTTTGCTCGTGAAATTAGTTTTCATTTTTATTTCTGCACAATTTGACTAATTTAAGGCCAGTTACGACTATCAAAAGGGAAAATTGGACTATTAATGAGCCAATTTCTTATTGTGCATGAAGAAGAAAGTCTAAAGTAAGAAAGAATTGGAAGTACTCACTCGGTAAGTACATCAAATGACAAGTTAAAGGATAAAGAAGCTGCATTTGGTTCAGTTCAAAAGAAACAACAAAAGCCTGAATAAAAAGGATAAATCATATGTCCGTTACTTTTGTGAAAATTTGGAACACATAACGAGAGATTTTACTAAATACCATGTTGACGTGTAAAGAAAAATACACTCTTACTTAGGTTTGTTTTGAGGTTAATTTATTTTTAATACCAAGACACATTTTGTGGATAAATTCTAATACCACTACTCACATGAGTATGTTTATGCAAGGTTGCCTAAACAGTCAAAAGCCAATTGATATTGAAAGATTCATCAAATTAAAGAAATTCATCTATGGACTTAAGCATGCTTCCCGTCATTATCTCATTCAGTTTTTAGATGAATGCAATTGATGGTTGTGTATATCGCAAGTTTAGTCGGAGTAAACATATTTTATGGTATTATAAGTTGACGACATATTACCTGCAATAATATAGGCCTATTGCACAAAAACCAATAGATTTCTATTATGAAATTTTGAAATAAAAATTTTGGTGACGACTCTTTTGTATTAAAGATATAGAAACACCTAGATTGTTTTTGGATTATCATAAAAGAGTTATATCAATAATGTTATTAAGAGATTTGGGATGTAGGAAAGTAAATTAGGTGATATCCCTATTACTAAGGGGAGACAACTTTAATCTCCATTAATGCCCTAAGGATAAACTTAAAGAAAATGAAATACAGAAAATTTCATGTGCTTCGACAGTTGATAGTTTAATATAAGCTTAGGTTTGCACACATTCTAAGATAACATTTGTTATTAGAATGTTGGATAGATATTTAAGTAACTTTATGATGGATATTTGGAAAGCAGCAAACGGATTATTCGGTATTTATAGAGAATTATGGATTGCATAATGACATACAGGAAATTAAACCAATTGGAGATAATTGGATATTCTGAATTTGATCATAGAATACGATAGCAGAATTTTGTCACCAGGCTACACATTTTGGATGTAATTGAAAAGCTCCTTAAATTATTCTGTAATAATAGCAGTCTTGTATTCCAATAGAAACTTTACGATGTCAAAGTTTATAGATATCAAGTTTCTATAAAGCATATTAGGATAAATTTCATAATTATGGATCGATTTACAAAATGGTTGACACACAAGGTCTTTCACGAACATAATGCCCATATGACTGTTGCATCTTTTGATGATATACCAGTTTGGTGGGAATTTGTGTTCAGATATTGTCTGTTTTAGATACATATTTTTATTTACGGATATTTAGTTTAATTTAGAAATAAAGTATTCAGTTTAACTTTTACTCTGATTAAAGTTTTTGGTTTAATCTCATTAAAAAGTAAGATATGATCAGTTGAAAGTATGCATGTTTAGATCACATTGCATATAATTTTCTTACTACACATCCACATTTGATCTATATCAGTTGATTTGTGTTGATATACGTGACCATTGAAAGTTTAATTATGATACTTGTTCGAAAATACTTTTGGTTATGATAGCAAAAGTATTGAGCTTATAAGGTTATATGCATTTTTCGGGTAACATATGTTGCCCAAGTGAGAGATTGTTGGGAAAATATTTAATTTGTTATGCGAGCCGACATATATAATTAATTGTGCATAAATGTTATCTTAAAGTTAAACCCAAAATTAAAGTGAGCTAATAAAAAAATTAAGTAATTGAACTTTGGACATCTAAATAAAATATGGGTCGAATTATATGTGTAGAGATCGAATCCATCAGAGTTGTATTTGACGATGAGCTAAATACATATGAAAACTATATATAGGGTTGGTCCCCAATTCATATATGATTTCTCATTATTTGAGTCATTCCATCAATACAAGAATACAGGAGAAAACATATTGAAAATAAATATCCAAAACATACGATCAAGAATAGGCTATCCATAATCAAGAATCAAGAAACCGAAATCAAGATCAAGAACCCAAGAATCAAAAGAGTCAATATTCAAGATTCAAGATCTAAAATGAAGATTCGATATAAAAATTATTATCAATGAACTAAGGTATATTCCTTAATTAATAATTCTCTTGGTGATTGGACATGGAGGAGCTTGACAATTAAGTAATTAGTTTTTCTAGTTCTTAAAATTAACGTTAAAAAAAAATAATAATAATAAATTCTACACACTAACGTTATTCAAGCAAAACATCATGATGATTTCAACCTAGTTACCAAGAAATTCCACACATCCAATGGTTACAAGTAGATCACGAGAGAGTTGGCTTGATGTGAGGTGGCAATGATTGTTGCTGAATATAAACTCCACAAATTCTATCAGGTCCAAGAACCATCTCATCAGTCTGAAGCTTTTTCCTAACACTGACTTCATCAATTCACTAGGTTGCACATGCATTATCATGCCATGTAAAGTTCGTGTGTTTATGTCATTCGGGGATAATATTTTGTGAGAGCTCCTATTTGGTGTGACTAAAATCAAATTTTTAATAAATAAAAGTTGATAAAAAATGTGATTATTGTTAATCTTATAAAATATGCGATTAAAAATGTATTAGGGCCAAATATGAACATAATATCGTATCATGTCAAAGTGGAATGTTTGGAAATTTTGAATTAGAATTTTGGTTTTTGGTCAATTGATCAAATTGTAAAATAGAAAAGTTGTCGACAAGTATCTTGTGAATTAGATTGACTATTTTTGAATATTTTTTCGTTGTTAGATTCTAAGATTTCAATCACAATACTGTCCCAATTTGAGCCCTTTTTTTTAATATTCATTTTTAACTCCACATTTAACCAATAAATTTTTTTACACATAAATTAAAAAAAAATTCCTATTTTTCAGTAACACATTTAAAAAAAAAATTTACTTTTAAACTATTCTAAAAAATGGTAATTATATGAAACATTACTTTTCAAGATTCAAATTCAAAAATTAGATTTCAAGTTTTAATTTTCAAAAATCAGATATTTTATATATAGATACAAGTTTTTTATATTTAATTAAATATTTATAATAATATTATAAAAATTAATTTATATACACTCCACCCTACCCCGCCTTACCTTAAATCCCTAATTTCTCATTTCTCCCTCAACCCCCATATCTCTCTCTTTCTCGGCGGCGTGGAAGGAGAGTCTCTCCAACTGAGCCGCCACCATGCCCACGGAGTTGTTCATCGAAAATTGTTACTCGTTGTCACCTCGTAGAGTCATGAACCGATTCAGGCTAATCAAAGCGATTGCAATCAAAAGGAAGCCCAGATTTTCGGACTTAAGCTTGTTGCCACCAAACTGGGGTGCGCTCTTCGCTCCCTGGTTGAGGGCTATGGCGATTATTACCGTGCGCTTGAGAAGCTGTATTTGAAGCGTATGTGCGTTAGGGATGAGGATCTGGCGATTGCAGCTCACTCTTTCCCGATTTTAAAAGAGCTCGTTTTCCTGATTAGATACAACAGGTAAGTTATGGTTTCCGAATTTTTTGCATGATATACGATTGATTGTTGGGTGGACTGTTGGTTGGTTGTGTGGGGTTGGAGATGTGGAGGCGGGGATGGGTTTGGATGGTTTTTTGTGTGGTGGTGGTGATAGTGTTTGTGTGGTGGTGGATCAGCGGTTTGGGGTGGGTTTTATTGAATTTGGCGGTGGTAAGGGCAGTTTTGTAGTTGCAATGGTTGTTGGAGGTCACAGTGAGTTGGTGTTGGTGTGGGCGACTGTGTCCGTGGCAATGGCGATGGTGTGGCGTAGTGGTGCTGTGGGTACGATGTGTTGTGTGCGGTGGTGATGTTTGCGTGGTGGTGGCTCTAGCGGTGTGCAGTGGTGGTGATGAGTCAGTGGTTGTTATGTGGTTGGCCTTATCTCTGGCGATGTGGTGGGTGCATCGGCGTTGAGTTTGGGCTTTTGGGTTGGTTTCTTCCTCCGATCTGCTTCGTCGGATATTTGGCGGTGCTCCGATCTGCTGTGGCCATTTAAAATTAAACAGTGACAATTAACAAGAAATTTGAGCCATGTGCAATAAAATCCTGTGACTTGCGCTGTGATCATTTGAAATTAACATGTAAATATTAAAAAAAAACACGAGCCATGTGCAAAATATTCTGTGA
>CAIGRB010105231.1:4052-33675 GCA_903798255.1 Fraxinus quadrangulata | reverse complement strand
AAAAAAAAAAAAAAATATATTTATAATCTTTATATATTGTCATATTATATACATAATTTTTTTTTCTTATTCTTATCTTTAACATTTCATTAACTAGCAATTTTGTCCTTAATCATGGTTTTTGTATGAAAATATTGATAATGAGTTTAAAACAAGAGACAAATACTCAGAATTAATTTTGCAATTGCTTTTTTTTTTTTTTTGGCTTATTTAATAATACGAGAGATAAATAAATCTTTTCACTCCGTGTCAACGACATTTCTAGAGAGAAACCATTACTAGAGACACCTTGTGTGAATTTGAGAATAAGATTCAAAAGATGTTTGGTGGGGATTAAAATTAGATTTTTAGTAAATTATCATAGAAGTTTTTGATATGTATAGTTGAAAAGTTGTGGAATCCATAAAAAATGTGATTAATATTAATTGTTTGACTTTGATTTGGATTAAAATCAGATTTTAATCTGAACCAAACATGGCCTCAATAAAAAGTTGAGGATATAAATGTAATAATAACTAAAATTATTGATCCTTCATAAAATTAAAATGTAGTTCGAATATTAATCTAATTTATTTCGTATATTTTATACTAGAGTTGTCACCTATCATTCTCCTATATTGAGAAATCAAATTTTTTTTTTTTTTTGAATATTTTAATAAATAGTCATAGACATTGGAAAGAGTAGGGGAGAGGGAAAATAACCCTTTTTTGAATAAAAAATCATAAGAGTGAATTGAAATATACGTTAATTATTTTGAAAAAAAAAAATCATGGATGATTATTTCAAACACAATTTGTAGTCAATTGTAACAAACATGACCAAACAACATGAAATATATAATATTTTTACAAAAAATTAAATCTCCCTTTTCTTTTCCTTATTTTTTTATTTTTAATTTAATTTTGAACTTATTTTATGTATAAAATGCAAAGTTATCCTTATTGAAATAGTTAAAAATGTAATCAAAATTATGTTTTGGGATCACTAACATTCAAATGGACGATATATATGAAAGGTTTGGGTAAAGTCTCGAAGAAAAAAATGGAAATATTTGGAACAATTCTCCCTATTTTTAAATAAGGTGAAGAAAGAAACATTGTGTCTGGACTCTTCACTGGTTTCCGAAAGTTTTATTTCCAGCTTTTCTAGCAGTATTGATGGAAACCAATTTTGGAACCTTATTGGAACTGACGATTTCATCTCGGTTCAAGTTAAAATGTTTACCCCTAGTCCCTCAAGTTACCAAAATTGAAAACTTGGTCCTCGAACTACGAAATTTGAAATAATGCTTCTAAATCTCTAATAATAACATTTGGTCATCCTCAAAATTATACTTGAGTCCGAAAAAAATAAACATGCAAACTTCCTGAATTGCAGTTCACTTCTTGCACTTTTCAAATATTGCAATTAAGTCCCAAATTACATTTCAATCTTCAACTAGCTCATATTATCGTGAATAAACTTTAAATTCATCATTCATTCAATGAAATCTTATTTTTTAAAATTTCCACTTTGGTCGCTAATTCCAATTTGAAGTTTCTGAACTTTGCAGTTGAGTCCCAATACGAAATTCGGGGTACTACACCCATGAACATCGCTACTTGTTTTCTTCGTTGCAAAATTCATTCAGTCCAAGGAGAAACTGAGTGAAATAGTTATTCAATAGCATTCACAGATCTTGATAACTCCTTTGGTTTTATATAATAATGCATTTGATTGTAATTAAAAGGTTGTACACCCTTATATATATTGAACACAATAATCAATGCCAATGAAAATAACACTTTCCCATCAGGGTCGGATCTAAGGTTTTAAGTCAGCACGGGCGGCCGTTGTTCGTTGATAGCAATAAAATATTAAGAGCTCATTTAATATCCATTTTTGTAAAAAAAAAAAAAATACATTTTAGAATAGTAATTTACTGGAGAATGCATGTTTAAAAATAGAGAAAAGTTTTGAATTTACGTGTAATATTATTTTATTGAAAATTGTGTGGTTGAAAAGAAGAGAGAAAAATGTATTTTGAAAAAAAAAAAGGAATCAATGTCTAAAATTTAAATAAAAAATTTATTTTGTTCAAATTGAACCTATATAATTTTTTATAGATNTAACAATAATATCAGATTCAACAAGTGCCTTAATGATAAGAATTCCAATAATCTAAAAGGATAGTCATGAGTTCGACTCCCCCTCCCTTATTGTCATTAATTTTAACAAAATTTGTAAAATGGTAAAAATTAGAGAACTAAAAATATATGAATAGTAAGCTAGGGAATCGAACAAGAAACATCTCATAAGAATTACAAGCTCTAACAAACTCAACTAAAAGAATCATTTGAAAATGAAGTGAAATAACATTTATATAAGCTAAAATATTTATCTATTGTCAAATAAAAATAAAAAAAAAATTCGACGGATCTAGCACGGGTGATCGTGGGAGCTCGCCGGGTGCTGAGTCCGCCCCATTCCCGTCATTACTTTTTTACAAAAAAATTATCAGACGACGATGACAACAATAATGAAATACCTAAAATATCTCCAAAGTTGTTGAAATGCTATGTTAAGGTGAAACCTTTTGGCTACAACGAGAAGGCGATCACAATAACATCTTGAGGACAACTCAAAAGAGTCAAAAATCTCAAAAATGGTGCCCTTGTGCAAACTAACATCTTGAAGTACAATTTTAGTTCTTGTATAATATAATTTGTACTTTTATGTAATTATTAACTTACTTATGTGATGGGTGGGGACCGAAATTTTACACACGATTTCAAAAAGAAATTATTAATTATTAGGATAGAGAGGTCTATTATTATTTTTTAAAAGTAACTCAATTCCGGACTAAATTAATATCTTATTACTTTAAAAAAGGTTAATAAATTTACACGAGTTCTACCATACGAAATTCCCTTATAAGAACATGTGGTTCCATTCATTTTATTATTAATAATTTTGTTTAAAGTTACATGCACTACGAAGTTTTTATTTTTATTTTTATTTTTGTTTCCCTTGTAATTCGAGTCTGGTTAGATTTCATCTATAACTTTTAGTAATGTACTTTGAAAACTTGAATCATAGTATTGCAACAAGAAATAATTGAAACAATTTAACATCGTCGGTGATTCAAGTGCTCCCTCGTGTAACAGGCTCCAAAATTTTGATATTGATATCATCTTAGTAATAAGGTTTAAGAGGAAATTTACACATTATTAATTTCAAGGGTAAATGTATTAAGAATAATGTTATTTATCATCATGTATCAATGTATCTTTGATTAACTGATGGTGATTTTCGTTAAACACACACACACACACAAAACCACCGCCCTGTCCTCCACCTTTCCCTCCATCACCATCACTACTATATATGTCACATCGTCTTAGACATTGGACTTTAGAATTTGCACTACTTTAGCCTTTCCATAATCCTAAATTTTACTAGGAAAATATGGTTCCAACGCTCTCTCTCATTTTCCAGTAGTTTCCACCCTTCATNCAAATTTGAATGATAACATCGATAATATTATTCTAATGATACTAGAATAGACTGTACAAATATAAATAAATAAATTTATCACTTCGTTGAAACTTCTAGTAATATAGTTCAAAATTAAAGTTTATTCTTAATATGTCAAAATAACGGAAAGATAGCTGTGACAGAAAAAAGATCAGTAAATAAAACTTTTTCCACCTTTAAAATTATTTCTTGTAACCAAATCTAAGGATCATAGGCTTGAAGACCTTTTCATACGAATTTTTCTATTTCCTCTTAATGTTTTGAGCCACCGACACTTCAAGCCTTTTTTTAAACTGTAATTGAATAAATTGATGTAATCCCTCGAGTCGTCAACTTCTAGTCACAGGCTGGTGCAGTTTTGCTTTGTTGGCACAATGGAGGACTCTAAATGCCAAAGTATCAACCGTACAGTTGCTCAAAGTATAGAGAGAAGCTTTCCCCATGAACTTACCTTCCCAAATATGACGTTATGAAACTATTTTACATATTGCTTTGATGTATGAACAGTCCAACCCTTGGAACATACTACAATCCCATGTGGTGAAGAGCCGACGTCGAGGTGTCATTTTATATGTTTTGTATCTATCTTATCTTACATATTTAGTGATTTTTATTTTCCATTTCTAAGACTTCTTATAATTGTTTTTATGTAGCCTTGAAATAATACACCTCACAACATATATTCTACGAGCAATAACTACTCGATTCTACAAGCAATATCCACACTATCTTTGCATGGATATTTTTTAAGTAATGCTATTTAGCTCCACTAAAATTACAACCTCAATTTAAGTGACTCTAAATGATAAGTTAAATAAAATGTAAAATAAAATGACTTATTTAATTTTACTTATAATTTAATGACACATTAACATCATCTAGTCCGAGGTTGTAATCTCAGTTAAATTACATAGCATTACTCATAATTTTTAGGCACTAGTTTATTTATTGATATTTTAGCTTCAACCATATATTTGCTTGATTACGGTCTAATCATTACACCGTATCTTGTCCATTTAAAGAATAATATTAGTGTGAAAGATTCCAACAAATTACTGAAGTATATACAAGAATAATAAACAAATAAATTTGTCAAAAGTTGGCCAAAAAACAAATCGGAATTCAACTGTCATCAGCCGTCTTCATAAGTCGTATGAAACATTCAAATCCAATTTAAACAATAACCAGAATACCAAACTTGACATGGGATGCACGATTATTCAACAAAAGCACTCAAAGCTTGTAAGATTCAATCTTTTTTTGCAATAAAAACTTCACAGGATTCCTCCCATAAAAGAGAAAAGTAAACAAGACTGTTGCATTTGCTTGAAAAGTACGCAATATTTATATCTTTTGTGGTTCTTATTTCTCCCTACATTCAGTCATTTTCTGTAAATTTCAGCTGGTTGATATGACGATGCCACAAAGAAGTTTGCTCAAAATAATCCTCCTCGGCGATAGCGGGTGAGGTTTTCACCTTCTTAATTTTCTGTTCTTCAAAGAATTTTTTTTTCTCCAATTCAAAAGTTCATTAAAGAGGTTTATATTATTTTGTATTAATTCATTGCCGAAAATGTGTTTTCTGATCTATAATTTTCAGGGTGGGAAAGACATCTTTGATGAATCAGTATCCTTCGTTTCACTGGTTTAATATGTTAATTTTTGTTTCGTTTACTGTTTACAATGGATGGATGCTCCTGTCTCAATTATTCACTATTATGTTTAGTACATGAGGTCTAAAACTCAAATAAAAGCGTGTTTTATTGAATTCGTATGGCTCGGGCACGACTGCACTAATAACAAGTTTGGCATGCTCGACTGACAGATTTTGTCAAATGCCTCTCCACTTATCTAGTCCTGTTTCAGTACAATATACCAAACATGCCTTATCTAGTCATCATCGTGCATTTCTTCCCTAGTTTGTTATTATGATCATCGTTTAAATTTAACACGAGATGGTTTTATATCAGTACAAAATTGTATTGATTAATCAGAAAATACTGTAGATACAATAAAATACAGTTGATGGAGTTTTAGCTTCTTTTTTTTCTTTCTTTTTTCCTTTTTTGTTTATTTTTGGCTTTTTTAAGTACATTCCACATGACATTGATTTGTAGTTCGTTAACTATGATTCAAGATATGCATACAAATTATTCCGAAAACAGTACAAAACGACTATCGGCGCTGATTTTATCACCAAAGAATTACTGATCGATGACAAACTGGTCACTTTGCAAGTAAGTTATCAAGCCGAAAATTCTGTTATGCCTTTACTAGGTAAAAAAGTAATATTGTTCGGTACTATCTAATCCACTTCACCAAATTAACGTCGGTTAATATGTTTATAAATTAATACATGAATTGGAACTTGAACAGATTTGGGACACAGCAGGGCAGGAAAGATTCCAAAGCCTAGGAGTTGCATTTTATAGAGGGGCAGATTGCTGCATTCTTGTGTATGATGTTAATGTACAAAAATCATTTGAAACACTTCAAAATTGGCATGAAGAATTTCTCAAACAGGTGAATCGTGATTTTACATCATGTTCAGATTTACCAACCAATGAATCGATGTCACATCATCCACACGCTTCTTGCAAACACTTAATAGTACCATAGACAAGATCTTAACTTGTATATATAGCACTCCAATTGTGGCCGTTGATGCGAATTCATGATTTTTTAGTAAACTTTCTCAGTACAATACCTCCAGGTACACCCTGCAAACCCAGAGACTTTCCCCTTTGTACTGATTGGAAACAAGGTAGATGTAGACGGTGGAAATAGTCGTGCGGTAAGGGCGTATAATCGTATAACTTTAACACAGTCAATAACTCGATTAGTCCTTTTGACATTGTAAAGCATCCCTTTTGTCCAGGTTTCTGAGAAAACAGCTACAGAATGGTGTATTTCCCAGGGAAACATACCTTACTTTGAAACCTCAGCTAAAGAAGATTACAACGTGGATGCTGCATTTTTGTGTGTTGCTGAAACTGCACTTTCCAGTGAGCCAGTGAACATGTAAATTATTTTCTTGTTCTTGATATGCACACATGTTTGATATGCTCGACTCGACAGTATTATACAGGATTAAGCAAGAAAAGAAGTATAATCTTTTCCGTTATTCTGTATAGTACTGTCAAAGTAATGCGAACTAAACAAGTCCTTGATTCATTCGTAAATTTCCGTTCTCTTCAATTTTAAATCGACCTTTTTTTTGTCCAGTTGGGAGACGGATGAAGAGACGCCATCCCATTGGTGAGTTTTTTTCATTTTCAAGAGAAGATATTAAGCTCTTTTTGTACCATTGAATCTACCTTATCACATTGTGTCTCGACTCGTCTCATTGTACACCATTCTTCATGCAGTGAACTCCAACGAATACCGGAATCCATTTCTGGAACTGAGAACAGAGGAGGATGTGCATGCTAATATCAGGCAATCAAACATTTGGAATTTCAATCAATTCTACTTTTTTAATTCTTCCTATTTTTCAAATTATTTTTTTAATTTAGTTTCCAATGCAAAACAGGCAGTATCCATTAATGTTGTCACCCAGTTAGAAAAAATTTTAGTACGTATAAAAAAACATTTGTTAGATATTGTCCAACTTTTGCAACTTGTACACAATTTAAACACTTGCTAAATTAAAGGACATTGTGTACTTCAAATTTGTCAAATCACATGCCTTGGGATGAGCATTCTGTCCTTCCTAAATATTGATGTTCGAGGAAGCAATAATTTTTCAAGAAAATTCTTTATTTATATTTACGATATAAATACAAAATATGATAACGTATCTCCTAAAAGAGAAAGGACCGTCTTCTCTATACCGCTAACTAGCTACTAAATAGCTAAAACGAGGAGTTTGTCATACCGGTGCGTGATGAGATTCTTCATGTTGGCCCTTGCGAGATACAATACAGATCCGTTTGACATCTTCAGGAAGCACAAGTAACCAACGAATGACAATACTAAGGGTGTATGGAGGGGAAGGAAAAGGGAAAGAGCATCGTATAACTCTAGTGAACTCGAGAAATAACATATCAATGATGGATGCCAGTTAGGTGTCAAACTCACCATCAAGGTTAATCATGAATTGGTGCTGAATTCGAATGATTTAGCGAATTTTAGTAGATTTTCTCTTGTAAAGTGACTTGAATCAACATGAAAGTAATACAAATTTCCAAACAAGGTATAGACAATCCAATCACCTGCAATCATCTCTAACCAAAACAACACAACTATATATGAATTTACTTAAGATGCGTGCACTTATCTAACGGTTTGTCAGTTACACTCTTGCATCTTTATTTATTAAAATTCGAGCTCGACTCGAACTAGATCTCATGGTGAAACAAACCCAAACCGTCCATGATCTGAGCCCTCACGAGTCAGCAAGTGGCCCGAGACTTTGTCACCACAAAATAAGCCTCAATCCATATAATACTGCAAGCCCAAAATAACACCCCTCATGCTCCCCGTGCCTCCCACCTCTACCACTGACCACTCCTCACCCCACCACACACACATTCAAGAATTTTACTTGCTTCTTCCTGAATTGTATCTCTCTTTGGAGCATCATTTGGGTGCAAAAGCCAATGGCGTTTTCAAGAATTTCACTCTCTTCCATCTGGTTTACATTTGCTGCACTTCAATGTCAGCTCAATCTTCATCTTCGATCTCTTTCAGATTCTCTCCTTCAATTTCCATCCGATCAGCCTCATGACAAGGTAAATCTTTTAAGCATAAGCACACTGACAAAAAAATTGGCCTTCTGAATTTGATAAACGAATACATTGATACAAATCATTCAAATTGTATCCCTGGTATGGTTCATTGATGTGTACAAATCAACAAGAACAAATTAAGTCTAATTCTGAATGCATGAGTTGTATGGTTCATTGATGTGTACAAATCAACAAGAACAAATTAAGTCTAATTCTGAATGCATGAGTTGCGACTACAACTCACGCTTAGTAACTTGTGGGCACTGTGTAGTCCGAACAGTGTGTGTTGAAAACAGAACCAAACGACACTGGCCGGTCAGGTGCTTTTATTACTGGGTATGGTTCATTGATGTGTACTTCTCCGGGTTAAAAATGAAAGGTCCGATCCAAAACTGATAGGGTCTGGTCGAGTTCGGTCAGGTGTTTTTATACTTCGAAACGGTTAATGAGTTCCACTCATTGAACAAGATTCTATGGTCGGTCTGTGACCCCTAGATGCCGAAGGCACCTTGGAGTGATCGCATAGTTCTTGTGTAAATAATTATGCAACACCATTTCAGGCTAAACCATTGTTGATTAATTCAAGAATTTCATATAAATAATAATTTAATTGAGATATTCAAAAATTAATATTGGAACTAAAAATTTGGTTCTATAGCGAGAAACAAGAACCAAGCTCGAACCCTTCAATTCTCGATTTTATGATTCATATCTAGGCCAATTCAGTCTAGAACGAAAAAGCTAACTACCCCGTTCGGGTGATTCCCATATGCACAATATACACAATTCTGTTAAAATTTATAACAAACTTATAAATGTCAGTACACTAATATGCTTGACTGAATCCTTCGTGTGTTTCAACATTCTTCCTGTTTCAGCACCATCAACGAACGGAGGACTCGCTCCTTCGATTTCCTTGACAGACAATGCACTGAAAAACCTCAACAAGATGAGGTCTGAGATAAACGAAGATTTGTGCCTAAGAATTGGCGTCAAACTGGGTGGATGTCTTCTCCTCTACAGTATGCAAAATCATTCTGTTGTACATAGGCTTAGATTTGGCTCCAAACATAAGCTTCGAATTGGCTCTATCAAAACAATTTTTCAATCACCTCAGGATTTTGCACGATCTGAGACACTAACCCCAAGAGCAGGTGTTACACCTTCGTGGTTTTATCACCATTTCACAGATACATGTCTGAATAATGCTAATCAGTAATTGTCATCAATCTAGATGAGAGTGAGCTCCTTGATTCATTCTTCAATAAAATTATCATGTATTTTAATGCATTGAACAATAAAATAACGGGCACACTCATCTAGACTGATGATGATCGACACCAACAATAAATGACGTTACTCAAACATGCATTCAATGAAGGCATGCCAATCTAGAAACTTCACCCACGAATACCTCCACTTTAGGAGAAGAAAAGTAGCACAAGCTCAACTAAATTTCATGTATTAAAGAAAATGTTCCACCGTGGGTCACAGTCTCAAACTAGAAGTTTTTCACCTTTAAGATAGCTCAGAAGATACTTTAGGGCCATTATGTTGGCACCCTGACTCATAATCGAAGTGTTTGCCACTGACAACAGAAAACAATCAACAATATAAAGTCGCATTTCTCATTAAACAGTAAGTTCCGTGCAAGTCAAAAGGAAAAAACAACCGATCGCATCCTTAAGAACAACTCTTCCAAGTCACTAATGAACATATATTTAAGCTTAACTAAACAATACCATGTATATGCATTTGGTTTTCCAGGATAAATGAGATTGGTATGACTCGAAGACCTTTGCAGAATAAAATCCAGTCAAGATTTAAATAACAAGCATTGGTCGAAGCAGACAAGTGATAAAAGAATCATCCCTCGTAGCAAAAAAGAACATCAAATTTAAGGTCTAAGATAGACGTAGAATTCCTATTATTTATAGGCAACCTAAAACAAAATAGTATAAAGCAGCAGCAATATAGAAGAGAGAGAACCCCATCAACCAGCAGGTAACAATAAAAATGCAATAAGTAGTTTATAAGATATTAATAATGATCGAATTGTATACTCATCAAAATTGTGCATCTACAGAAATGCTAGTTAAATAAGGACTATCACTACGTAAACCAGCACTGTTACATAAAAAAACTGGACAAAACTATTAAGAAGGTAATTAAATAGAGGAAATAGTCAACTCTTTCCCTTCATACAAAACCATAAAAGATCAAAACAAGAAATAAGACAACCGTATACCCATATTAATTTGGTTAAGACCTCCTCTTCTTATTTGATTTGGTAGTGTGGTCGTGTTTATTTCTCTTCTTCTCACCCACTTGGGTCTCTTTTTGCTTCCCATGCTTTTCTATCTTACTTTTATTTGATTTTACACTAATGATACCACTGGTTGAGATCTTTCCATTTTGCAAAGCTTTCTCAAAATCAGCTTCTTTGTCTGAGATGGCGTACTTTTGAAGGCGCTCTGGATTCAGCATACCGTCTAGCTTGGCTTTCATCTCATCCTAGATACAGTCTCGTGTGAGGAAGATCTTTGAAAGTGATAAAACGGGGGGGCATAAAAGAATAAATGTGAGAAAGTCTGCTAAACCTGGACTTGTTTAGCTGCATCATCAAGATCTTTCTCCAAAGAAATGTCATGAGGTTTCATCATAATCTAGACGCCATAGCCACAGTTAATAATATAAATTTATATCTTCAATAAATAAGTGGCAGTTACAACAAATAAGCTGTACTTACATTATCTGTTAGATGAGGTGCATTAGAATCAATCTCTTTCATTGCAATACCATACAAGTATTTGTGGAATTTTCTCATAACTTTCAGGTATAAAGATAATATTTGCTGTCCTTCCAACTTCATCTCTTGCTACAAAACAAAGGGATAAAAAGAAAATGACCATCCACATTGAAGACAGTTTCAATATCATGATATTATTACACAAGTTCATGCTGTAGAAACGAATTGTAAAAATGTAGAAAAAAAATAGATAAGAAAATAACAGAACATACATAGATTTGACATGGTTCGGTTTATAAGCCTACGTCAACAGTAAGAAAGCGGACAAAAGTTTACTACATAAACGTTGGAATATTAAACAGGGGCTTATCTCGCCTATTACCTAAAACACACGTACAACTAACAACATTTCTAACCAAAATTTCGGTGCACCCAAATAGTCCCTTCTTTAAAGTGGAAGAACCCTTCTTTAAAGTGGAAGAAAGAGAATATACACTCAGACGAAGGATTTTACTCTGTAATTTGGTTGGGAATGGATTGCTAGATAGCTACACAAGTGGCTCTTGCGTGCCACAAATGCATCCGAATTTAAGCCACATGACCGTACAAGAAATCTGATACTGTTCTCAACTTAAACCAAATATAATGATAACTCCTATCTTTATTCACTTAACAGTTGCATTAACAAACGATAAAATAATGAAGAGAAATGAAGTATACCTCTATATAAGGGATGTCTTTATTCTGCAAGCCAATGCAGAGCAAAACAGAAGCCTGTGCATATGACAGTGTAACTGGAATCTTCTCCTCGAAATATTGACATGCGAGAGCATTCTTACAAAAATCAATCTGAAGAGTCAAAACAATTTACAGATTATCATTACAAAACCACAGGCTGTCAAAAAAAAAAGGTCAACGTTTATAAAAATAAAGGTGGGGAGAACGTCTCAGAATGCTAAGCGAGAATTTAGTTTTAACAAATGAAACGTCTGGAGCAAATTTGATGAAATTTACTCTGAATTAATAGTTCTGTGTATACGGAAACCATAGTTTTGAGTGATGGATTAATAGCTGCTGAACATGGATCTTTTTCGGAGACCATGGGATCATGCATTAGATATCCTAAAATTTCAGGAAACTCTAAGAAAAACTAAGTAGAGATCCTTATTTTTCAGTTTCCTATAATTTTCACACCCGTCCTTGTAGAATTTGAAATTTAAGCTTCCTATAAATAAGTACAGAGGTAGATGGAATGAGCGGTAGGCATGATATGCCTCGCAGGTTATTCACATCATAAATATACACATTTTGCCAACATATTTTGTGAATAGCCAGCGATTTCTCTTATTTTTATATGCTGTAACTTACATTGTAGTAATCTATTTCTAGAAAGAAGAAAATCCAAACCTCATTCCAACGAGACACCAAATCAGGGGTACCTAATACATTCAAAAACTCATACACAGTGGAAGTATATTAATCATTGATGACAATACCTTCTCGTAGTTGGATAGATTGTTTACATATGCTTCCAGTCGCATCATAAGATGGCGGTCTGAAATTAAAAAACCATTGGAAGAGGACGAGGCAGGGTCCACCAGATCTGAGAAGTTGAGCTTGGGATCCAAAATACTGCAAATATAGAAAAGCGTAAGGATACTGGAGAATCATTTTACCAGCTGAGAAAGCCAAAGAATACCAGTCACACCTCATTGCAAGCTTGTATTCCATTTGTCGGAAGGTAGTCGACAGTAGTCGAACAAAAATATGCCTGAAACCTGACAACAATCTAAGAAGATAAATATTTGAACTGAAAATTTCAAATTAGTTATGGAAACTTCCTTTTGATTTAAGGAAAAAAGGATATTAGACCAACCTTGGTAAAATGACCGAATAAATCCCATCGGATCTGATCCACTAGTTTCAATATCATCATTATTTAATGGTTTCAGAACCATGCACGAGTGTTCACCAGTGACATTACTCTGGTTTACAAAAATGCCACATTAGACCATAGACCAATCTTTCAACTTCACATAAGAGGAAAAAAAGAAATAAAATGTAACAATACAAAGATGAAAACAATGAAACTTACGGGAACAGAGCCAATGAAGAACGGAGAAAAATTGTGTTTCCTCCAAAAGCGGAAAAGATCCAGAGTAAGCCCGAAGGATACACCAATATAATGGAGCTTTTCTGGCCGTCGTTCATGAAGACGTACAAACAGAGGAGGAAGGTCTGTTCTAGGCTGTATTTTTTCTTCCAGCAAAGAGGCCTGCAGCAGTTTAAATTTTAGAGCCAGGCTACACTTGTTTACGAAAGGAGAAAATTCCCAGCAGACATTTTTCACAAAAATGACAATAAACCAATTTGTTTGTTCTGAAACTTCTGTGATTCTTTTAAAATATGAAAGGTCCTGAAAAAATTTCTGCAAATTCTTCAGCATGGGGGTTGCATGCTGCCACAGTACCATTTCTTTGAAAAGAACCCAACTGATGCAACAATCGGCATCGCCAACACAACCAAAACAAGTAGTAGTTAACACAAACTATGTCAACTAGATAGATCAATTAATGAATTATATTATCAAAGCAATAAAATTCTACCAAAGAGAGAAAGAAGAAAAAATGTACAAGAAATACCACGACGTACTTGTGTTTTGCTGGAAAAGAGCTAAAGTTTAAAGATGTATGACAAGCTAAAAGACAAAAACCATGAGACATACCTCTGCAGCCTCAACTACTCTGACTTGAGGGGTATCCTCACCTTCCTCAGCATCCACTTCAGATAGTGAAGACAATTGACCCTCAAAGTACCTATGAAGAGTTATTTGATGTGTCAATTATCAAGAGTCCGTGAACAATAATGCTTCATTATATGTGAATAAGCAGGGGAAAACGCTCATTTAATTTTATTCTGATAACGTGCCATAATGCTTAAAAAAAAAAAAAAAAATTAAACGATTCATCTATTTAATCTTTTCAATCATTTATTTGTTGTCTAATTTTCTATAGATTGTTGTGGACACAGTAAAAACTAAATGCAGCTAAGTGTTTTCTGTATACATAACTAATTTGGATAACTAACATATTTATGTCAAAATTGTGGTATATTTGTTTATTTATTTATTTATTTTTGATAACTGGTTCAAGCCAATTAGACTTCTTGACCCTTACCCTTAACATTTTTCGGGTTTCGGGTCTATGGCCAAGCCGGTTTTCAAAATATAGACAAGTCAATCAAACATCTCAAGGGCTGCTAAATACCCGAAAGAAGATGCCAAGTCCCTTATATCACGAATTGACTACGGTCTCTTAGGCTTATTAATTTTGGCAGAGGTAACAAGAACAATGACATCACCTGGAATGGCTTTTAAATAAGAAACTGGCCAAGAGTTTTCATATTGAACTTTTTAGGTTTAGGATAATTCTCAAAACTTAAACAACAGTGCAAGCAAAATTTGAGAAGTCATGATTCAAGTACTTATTGAAGACAAGCTTAGAAGCAGGCACATGATAGTACATCATATTAATATCGTTTCCTGGAAATTGAAATAAGATAATATAATCCCTCACATGAATGCACAAAACATTTAAAAATGAATGACATGGTTAACAAAAGCTAGATATCAATGACCTTTTGTCGTATTCCACTTTTAACATTAGATTATGTTACTTTTACGGGTTAAAGTTTAGAGTTTTTCTTTTTTTTTTTTTATTTACTTTAGTTTATCATTTTTTCTTCTCTATAAAGAGAACCCCCTGCCTACCAGAAGCAGCATAACTACAAACAGACATAATTCTAAAAGTATATGCTTGCAATATCCAGGTCCAGGTGCCTTGAAATCAAATACTAAGTTTACTACTTACATGTCTACCTTCAAAATGAATGTCTAAGTTTGACTTGAGCAGGTTTTATGCAATATATAGTGGATTTGTCATTTTTGTCACTCGGTTAAAATCCCCCATTGGCCTACCCCTCTCTCCAAAACTTAAACAAAATACCCACTCAGCCACTTTCACCATCAACAGTTGAATATTACAAACCATCGCACCTTATCTTAAAACTAACAATGACAGACACCACCTTGCACAACCAAACAGGAGAGAAAATTTGGAATGCAAGTCACCAAAACTACAAACTCAAAGTCATTACACCATCCTCACATGCAACCCACAATCAAGGAATAGATGAGAAATAGATATAATTTATTCTTTCCACACCCCAAAACAAAATCAGTACAACTAATTATCAAACAACGGTCATCAATCATCAGTGGGAAAAAAAGGATTGTGTAGATATAAAACATCTTTATTTCTATACATTTGTGTATTCCCGTGATTTTATTTTCCTCCCTCCAAAATTTTCACATTCAAAATGGGTAGGTTTGTATGTCCTGATTTAGTTGTAGAATCAGAAACCAAGAAAGAGAAGGTATGACTTGTGGAGCAGGTGTGCAGGAGTTTGAGAGTTTAGGTTACAGGCTGGCAGCTCTTTGGTGGCATGGTCGGATACAGTGTAGAGATGAGAGGATTGGGCTCTTCTGTAATGCTAACTGGCATGGAATGTGGTCAAGGCATGCTGGACGCCTGGACCTATGTACGCTATTGGGCATCAGGATGGAGATGCTATTATTGGCCAAAGCCTACTTCATGTGTCCATGCTATTATTGGCCAAAGCCTACTTCATGTGTCCATGAGGTGGGGGATTTTTTCTAAAAGATGTGGATTCAAATGCACACTATACTTGGTAGCGAATGGGAATATTTTTTTTCTTAATATTATTTCTTTTTGTTGGTATCTGGTAGCAAGTAGTGTAGAAAGGTTGTAGGAACCCTAGGTTGTACCATATGACATCGTCAACTAGATGGACGGTCGCACAACTCTAAGAAGGTAGCCAGAAGGTCGCAACACAACTAAAATGGTAAAAATTGAAGAACAATAAATGCCACAATAACACATTTGAGAACCACCAAAAATCACTAGTAGAAAACCCGTTTGCTGCAAGAAATGTTTTGTTCAACAATCTAAGGTTTGATATTTTATTATTTTAATAATTTCTAGGGATAAAATTGTAAGAAAAAACTCCCCCAATCAGCAACCACCACACATGGGTAAAATTGTGTCGATGAACAGTATCAGTGAAGGAGAAGCTGCAATTTTCGACAGTTTTTTTATTTCAGAATTTCATCAAATTTTTGTTGAAAATGAACTAGATTTGCAATTTTTCTTTTTAGAAAAAAAAGAGTTTGAAATTATTTTAGGGTTTTAATTTAAGGTTCAATTTGAAACCCTATTTTAGAGGGGTAAAGGCCGCCGGAGCGAATTGGAGGGTAGAGGGTCGCAGGAGTGATAAAGAGGGTAGAGATCGCGGAGCGAGATAGAGGTAGAGGGTCACCAAAGATTTAGGTTAACCAGAAGATTCAACCAAGGTTTTAGGGATCCAAAAGAAAACCAAAGCTCAGATACCAGTTTAGAGTTTAGGCTGAATGATTTATTACATAATCAACCTTATATAATAAGAGTACAATCCTATCAATAGAAGGGGGGAAAAAAGGACAGAATATAAAACCCTTGCTAAAAGAAAAATATTAATTCCTAACTAGACTAGAAAATAACCTATAAGAAAATATTTCCATAATCTCCTATTCGAGCATTTCTATTTCTAACTATTAGGGATCAATAAATCCCATGAACATAAAGGTTCTTTACATATCACCCATAAGAACATATAATCCTGAAGGATGGAAAACCACTATTCAAAATCTAAATGAGAAGAAAGATGAGTCTTTGGTAGAAACAAGCATACCTTGTCAATTGTTCGACTGCTACAGAACCGTATCCAAGCTGCAATAGGAGAAAAGGGACTTAAAGAAGGGGTAAAAAACACGTTTGAATCTTTTGACAAAATTTTCACAATTATTACCCCCATTACAGCTGGATGTGTGGCAATGCGCACAATACGAGCACCAGAAAGACTTGGAAAAACTGTGTCCTGAAACTCCTCACAAATTTTCCAAGGTATTTGATCTCCAGCAGGCCGGTGACCATTACTTAAGCTTTTAATAGCAGATTTACGAGAAATTTGTCCCTCGAGACAGACCTGTACACAGGTCAATATACATATACGAGTTCAAGCACAAACAGATCCATTGAGATTTTAAGGAGTACACATCAGAAACTCTATGAGAACATGTTGATGAACTGAAAAGATGGACTTCAAACAGATCCATTCTTGAGATTTTAAGGAGTACACATCAGAAACTCTATGAGAACATGATGATGAACTGAAAAGATAGACTAATGAATTATATACAACAGATGAACTATATACAATATAATAGAAGTAAGGTTAGAAAAAAGGTTCCCTTTTATGAATATCATGTATATGATCCATTATTTCAAGTTAAATGGCTTACTTGACATTTTTGTCAGTCCTTTTTCATAGAAAAATTCATGTAACTTAATTTATTCCAAGATAAAATTGTTCATGTGGTAGCCCAAAAACTGCTAGCTAGAATTTTTTTTGGTACTATAAAGTTGATTTAATCCAAATGAATACAGCTCTTGATCTTGCATGGTGCACCAGAAACACATTGTCTGCTATTTTAATACAAAGAAAGAATTAGTAGTAGTCTATATGCAATGCATCACATAAAAAGAAATCTAACCTGGATGACACACAAAATATCAGGCAGATGATTTTGGGACTCGTCAACGGGACCTGTAGAAAACTATTTAAACCAACAGCTAGCAGAGACAGAGATAAAGAAGTGAATCGTTATGAGGAATACGTACCAACTAGAACAAACAAGTGGTGAGCAGGAGCATCAGCCATCAGTTGTAAATCATTGGGAGAATTCTTGTAGTGAGAAGCAACATAGAGAGCCATCATTCTCTGCAAATGTCAACTAGTGTGAGAACCAATGTATTAACATCAAACCTAGTAACGAAAAGGATAAAATACATAAGCATTTAAGAATCCATATGCTTGTGTGCATGAGAGTAACTTCACACACAAGTACTTGCATTACCTGCAAAAATACCTCGCTGTCTTTGTGATAAGAGAAAAGTGTTTCTCGATTAACATAGTAGAGATGACATTTGTTGGGATCAGGTGGACTGCAAGAAAAAATTGTATGGGATCTCAATGGGGAGAAATGAGATTATTCTATATAACCTTTCTAATAATTAAAAAATTCCAACCTGCTGATACTAGGGATAGAAGTTGTGACATCCAGACATAATAAAGCATGAAGCCAGGATTCAATTGGATCGCCAGAAGCATATCTGATGGGCTCGCTTAATTCAATCTTCTTGAAGAGCCTACCTATATATATTTAAAGGTAGCCAAGCATGTTGATTTACAAAATGAATTTTAATATCATATTTGGTATTTAATCTTAGAAAATAGGAAATATGAGAAATGCTACGCGTCTGACATAATAGAAAGCTTCTTTTGCTAGAGAAAACAGCCACATTATAGTCCTCAAATAAACTAATATAACTCGTGTGTCATCTCAAAACAATTTGGCATTAATACAGAATACAGAAGATCAGCTACCCCTTTAATCATTTTGTGTCTTTTCTATATGGTTTTCCCAGTCCAAAAGTCCATCAACAAAATATCTTAGTGCTTTGAAAAACATTAAGGAGTCTCCAGAATATATGCATCTCTCTAGAAGTCTATCCAGCAGAAGTTACTTAAAAGCATTGTAAAGCAGTTTGAGGCTCATGCCTTAATTACTGCCTCACTTTGCCATAACTCTTATTTGTATTTTACTTGTCGAGGAAGGAAAGCTGCTCTTCAACCACTTGAGGCATCAAATGCATTGGTACCATTTGTCAAGACTTGCCCCTCAGGTTGACCGATATGTGCGCCCATATAACTTCCTAAATCGGGATCATATTGGCAAAAGTCCAATAGAGATTTGTCCAATTTCACAGAAATTCTTATATGCTTATTCCTGATTTAACTATGACATATGATGACCATAATCTGGTAAAGATATTTCAGTTTCGATGTATTGAGGTTACAGGGAAACTTGTTCCATGTAACAAGTAATATTATTGTACCCATTTCATGCACAATCTAAATTAGAAGCGGTGGAGGACAGGGAAGGAAACTGGACAAGTAGCAGGGGAGAATGCAAGAGAAGTGAGCACTGGGTGGAGCAGAAGGGCACCGGACAAGAGAGAGCTGCTACCATGTAGGGGTGGCGAAAGAAGAGAATCAGTTGTTTCTTCACCTTTTAATTTATTTTTTATTTAATATTTTCTGTGACTGGGATAGTTTTCTACATGTTTTTCTACATGTCTTCAACCAAAATCCATGATTAAATGAAGATGTGAGGTTTTAATGACATTTTAATTTAAACTGCAAGAACAAACTAGCTTAGAAATTTGAAGTTGAAGGAGCCCTACCCAGAAATGGGGAGCCAAGTATTCATGCATCAGAACCATAGGTAGTTACTGACACAAAAATTGGTGCATAGATTTCAAACATAATTTCAGAATGTTTCCGAAAAATTACTTCAGACTCCTTTAAAAGCTTCCATTCTTTCCTAAGACATTCAAGAGAACATCCAAACAGTTTCTCTAAAGCATGTTAGAAGCACAGACAAGGCAGAAAGACGCTTAGCTCTGAACATGGTACTCTGTCCAGTGAGAGTCACTGCAAGTCAAACATGTATCTATTTCCAAAAAATAACTTTCAGATTCTTAAAATTATCTCCATGCCATGGCCATACTTTACTGTATGTATGTTTCCTTTTCTTTGGAGTGGTATAATGCAATCATTAAAAAAGTAGCATTTATTGGTTCATCAAAACAAGGTAGTAAAAATAAAAATGTTAATTATGACTATTAGACAATGAGGGACTTCATTTTCACAAATGAGGGTGTTAGGTACCAAATTTGTCAACTGCAACAAAATAACAATCCAGATAGAAAATTTTGATGGCAATAGATGCTTTCCTGAGAACCTTGCAGTTTTTAATTATGTGGGAAGCACGTCTACATTGGACCCCATGCCACTTCTTAATATGTGTGCTGAATGCAATGATGTAAAATAAAAGCTAATGATAAGCAGAACTAAAAATCTAAAACTAACAGGGAAAAATGGATCACTGAAGAACCTGAAAATGCAGCCTCAGTGCTTCTAGTAGAAGTATGACTTTGGTCCTCAAGTTGCTGCAGCAGTTTCAAAGATAAAGACCGCCCAGTACCTTCATAGCTTTAGAACGAGGAAATTGAGGAAGAAGTTTATCAGTTATGGATCACTTGGACATGTCATAGATTAAATCCAAGTAAAAACAATGCACAAAGTAGTGGCAGCAAGAGGAATGTTAAGTAATTAAAGTTCTCTCCAAACAAATTAGTTATCATACTCATTTAACCCAAAAACCAAAGAAAAGGAACATGTTGTACCCATTTACTGTAGATGAAAGGAAAACGAGATAAGGTCCAAGCAAGGATTTCACAACAGGTAAAGGGATGGCAGCCGCCTCATCAACAACCAACAATTCAGCCTGGGAGATCTTTTGATGTTCATGTGGCTCTATATACTGCACAAACATAGAAAGGAGGTACAATCAGCGTTTCTATACTTCTGTACAAGAACTGGAGAAGAATCTAACAATAGAATGAGTAGTACTCACTATAATGATTTTGGTATTTAAATATATAAGACAATAATAGCCTAAATAAATCAAAACAAAGCAAAATCGATAGAATTATGTAAACGGGCAACAGAGCGATTAGATGATAACAATACATAAAAGGAGGAGGCCCAAAAGAATAAATTTGCAGTGATTAGCAGTAAATGGTGAAAACTTCCGATTTCCATTATCTTCTTCTGTTAAAGTAGGAATAGAAGAAGCAAGAAAGCAAATTTGTTGTACATTTAGGGTCCGTTTGATTGCAAAGTTGGAAAATGAGTGGAAATAAAATAAATTCCAAAGAAAGTAATTGCCTAGAAATTATTTTGTAGGGAATTGTTAATTAAGTGTGTTTGATTGGTATAATTTTCCACCCAAAAAGTTTTTAAATTTTGTGTTCGTTTGGCTTTATTTTACATGGAAATTGTCCATTAAAGTAATAATTTTTTTCCACAATTGGTTATAAAATTTGTTTCCATTGCCAAAAAGTTAAAAAAAAAAAAAAGAAATTTTTTTACTAAAAAATCATTCTTTTAATCAAAGTTTAGTGTTCATTTGGCTTTATTTTACATGAAAATTGTCCATTAAACTAAAGTGATTTTTTTTTTTACAATCGGTTATGAAATTTGTTTCTATTGCCAAAAAAAACAAAGGATGGCAGAACCTGGAAAAGGCTTTTTCCCACCAAAATGGTGGGAAGGGGGGGTGGGGGTGGGTGAAATTTTTCTTGGCCAAATTTGTCCAATCAAACACTTGTTTTGCATGGAAATGGAATTTAAATTCCAAGTTCCATGGAAAACAAGTGTAATCAAACGGGGCCTTATATCCTCAAGTGGAAATATGTTTTTGATTGCATGACAATCAACATAAATGCGGGCATATCAACAACTCTTCCCATTGAATCCACTCTCTACCACCAACTCCTCCAAACTCACAGAACTTCTATATACATTATTTTCTATACCCCTCCCACCCCTCTTAATACCTCCCCCCTCCCTTCCCATTGAAACATAGCTTAACTGAGAATGTAAATTTTAATGTTTTTTGTTAAACCACAGGGATAATATCCAATTAAGGAAAAGCATAATGGGTAACTCGCAATCAATTCTAAGCATAAACAAAAATGCAAGTGCCAGGAAGCATGTACACAAAGCCAGCAAAATTAATAGAACACTACTGTCACCAACCATGTAATAACTTCATTAAAATACAGATGAACAACCTTGTATGACAATTTTTTTCTATGAAGAGAAGAAAAGGTACTCTCCACCATTTGACTAACCTGAATTGTCTGTCTGTGCTCTTTATAGATGTTGATCCGTATTGTTGCTTTGTTAAACGCAGGGTTTGTGCTTTTCACTACATCATAATCTGAATGCTCCTGCAAATGAAGTAGCAATGACATGTCAAAAGCTTGGATTTTGCGTCTAATTTAGAGAAAATTTGGCACCGCTTACAAAAAGCACAAGCTTCTTCTAAAATTAAGAAGCTACTTTTGGACTTGTTTAGATAATTTTCTAGAATTACTTTGACTGGTTAGATGATCTTTTAGAAAAAGTTAACCCAAGATGGCTTCCTGTAGAAAAGCTCTTCCACAAAAAGTAGAAACAAAAGCTATCACAAACAGGCCCTTAGCAGTGTTGGATCCGAGTTTAGTCCATAAGAACACAAAAGATGATCTTCTTTATTCATGAACAAATTCTCAAGATGACCTTCTGCAAATTAATGATTTTCAGCAGATTAGAATTTATTATGACATATACAGAATGGGCAAGACAAATTCATTGGGAGAACATGTAAAAGAAGTAATCTTTGTATATAAGTAGATACAAAAGACCAAGGAGAACCGTCTCCTATTATGGATTTCCCCCAAAGTTGACTTCTCTTCAATTTGAATTCCGCCATATAATTATTTTGCGTCAAGAAAGGGCAATGTAATTCAGTGTTTCCAAAAGAGACTGCGGCTTACAAGTTTTTCATCAAAGCGTGCCTCATGAGAGGTGTCCATTAAGCACCTCCAAGATTATGGTTCAAGTGCCCCCTGGCAAGTATTATTCTTTGACTTAGTGGCTCAAGCCTCAAGACATAAGATTCTAGGCTGTTGACGCGTCAACTCCTTAGATTTGCCATTCTTGACCGGTGTTTTTTTTTTTTTTTTACCATCATCAGCTCTTGAGGGTACTTTTTTGTATCTTGGGAACATTTAAAGGTTTTGAGGGTTGTTTTAGATACAAACAGCCTCAAAACTAAGAAAAGAATTGGAGAAAAACACATTGGGGAGTCAATGTGCCCCCTAACCCTCTACTCCTACAACTACAGTGAAACCCTTCAAGTGGAGTTGTGGATTTTCAGCGATTGAAAACTTGTGATTGAAGACCATCAACATGTAACATCAATCTCCTATTTTATATTTTTCTAGATCTCTTCATTATATTTCCATTCTTCCAGATTTTTTTTTCATGTTAAAGTCATTAAAGCAACATTCTTAAACAGTCAGTGAAAATGTTTCATTTGTTATGACTTTTAGTTTTAGACTTCTAGTTACAACTATAGAATATTGGTCTTGTAATGTGATCATCTGCTGCTTTTGTTGATCCATTTTATGGATCTAGTAGCAAAGAAAGCTTTTAATAGTGAATCCTGTTATGTATTGTCATGATCAAATAGATAAAATAAGAAATGAAAACACAGCTCGCAAGAGCAGATGGTACCAACGGAGGATAAGTAAGAAAATAACAATGTATGTCGTTGGGGCATGTCTTGCGCGGACCTAAAGAATCTCTTTCTATAAGAGTGACGCAATTCTCCATAGAAAATGTAATAAGCATGAAGGGTAGAAAAAATTAACATGACACGTTGTAGATGCTAAGATCTAGTTGCATTCATGTTCCAATAGATGTAACAACTAGCATTGAACCAAGCAAAATGGCAAAAAGGATTCATGTAGCTAAAACCCAAAATTGATGGTGCATATTAAATATTAAAGGCACCCGAATGCAAAATGCCTCATGCCACAAAGACGCCTCAATAACCAATTAAGTCTGCAGCCAATAATTCATATTTTATATTACAAATGACTGAATAGGTTTTCCATGGGCTGGTGGTTCTTCTTCTGACAGTATTGCAATAGATAGATGTGTGTAAACTAAGCATGGTGATGACTCTTTATTGATGGTGGATGTCAACAAATCACAATTGGGAGGCATAAATCAAAAATCTCGGGGTGCATTCTTTGGTACCTCTGATCAAAATTGTGTTTCTGATCTTTATTTATTTTTCCTTTTCCTCGTCCCTCTTACCAGACTATTTAATAGGAAATAGTTGTTCATAATTTACTCTAGAGATAACTATCCTTTATAAGTTGTCCAGTGGCTGAGTTAACCATAGTTTTTTATGAACATGAAGAAGGGCTTGATGATAATATGGTATATATCTGTGTAAATTTTATTTTAAGAATCGATTAGAATTGTATAATTGATCAGAGCAATAGAATTCAGAGGCAAGAGATTGGCAGTGAAGCCATGGATCAGCCTAATGGCAATTAATATTGCAGAACTCCAAAAATTTCTAGCAAGAGGAAGATTAAGAATGTCGTAGGTTGCTCTTTTGTATTTTCTTCAGAATCAAAAAGTTGATGTGGAATATACATTCCATGATAGCATTTGGCATTGAAAAAGGCTACAAGTGATATTTTCAGTTTTATCAATGTAGTAGACTTGAAATAAAAGAAAGAAAAGCAGAGAAAAAATATATTACGTGGTATGGTTCCATTTTTGACCACATAATAACAATAAGGTTCAAGGAAGCCAATGACATTAAAGCTGACTCGAGGTAAATGGGGGTTTATGTTTCGTTAAGGAAGCAAAGTGTAAGAAAAGATAGTTCAAGAAGTTATGTACAATTTACTCTTAAATATATAAAATTAAATATTTCAAATTGGACACCCTAGAAATTGTCCTTTGTACTATGACAAGGGTCAGTCCTCAAAAGCAATACAGAATTCGTTACACAGAGATCTACCATAAGAACCTGTAGACTTCTAGTCAAAATGCATCTAGTATTTATACACCAAGTACTAGAACATTGTACATACCTTGTACTCAAGCATATCAAACCCCTTGCATATGAACTCAAACAAAGTTTTCAGATTCTCCGGACCCGGAGCTGTTACGAAGATATTAGAGTACCTTCAGAGAATTATTCTTCATCAGGACAACCAAAAAGAGGAAGGGTGTGAGGCAATGAGTGTGGTTTTATGCTAAGTATATCTGGTTAAACTACATTACCCAGCAGCGACAGCTCCAGCAATTGCCAAG
Source organism: Fraxinus quadrangulata (assembly GCA_903798255.1). Taxonomy (NCBI): domain Eukaryota; kingdom Viridiplantae; phylum Streptophyta; class Magnoliopsida; order Lamiales; family Oleaceae; genus Fraxinus; species Fraxinus quadrangulata. Next base: position 8,705 of record CAIGRB010105231.1, on the reverse strand, counting down.
CCAAGAGCAGCTGACTTCCCACGACCACGAGCAGCAAGCAAAGCAACTGTGCTACGGAGGGTCTTGTCCAAAATTGCATCAAGAAATGTACTGACAGCTATTCCCTGTTGAATTTTTTTCTAGACCAGTGAGTATTGCATAATCAAAATATACAACAAATATTCCTTCTATAGCTTTTTTTTCAAAAACTCATCTTCAACCACACATTCTCCCATAAAATAATATTACACGTAAATTTTAAAAAAAATTCTTATTTTTTAACCACGCATTCTCCAAACAATCACTATTCCAAAATTCATTTTCCCCAAAATTTCCATTAAAATGGAGTCCAAACAAGGGCATATTTCCAAGCAGAGAATTCTTAAGTGGTCAACTGTGCAGCATAAATTGAAAAAATTTCCTTATTTTCAACCACACATTCTTCAAAAAAATGACCATTCCAAAATTTATTTTCCTCAAAATCCCAAACAAGGGCATATTTCCAAGCAGAGAATTCTTACCTGGTCAACTGTGCAGCATTTTCTAATTAAATAACCAACAGGGAAATCATCTTTCAGTTGTTCCTTCAAATCTGCCAAGTTTCTTTCTGCCTCAGAGAGACCCTCAGAACCCTACCAAACAAAATATTGAATATCACATTAATACATAAAACACCTACTTCCAAAAATGCTTATGTGTGTGACGTGGCACATGATATTTAGCAAAAGTTATTTTTTTAACTGCCATCCTCAGTCCATGTCCCATATTCTATTACTATTCCACTATGAATGTCACAAGAGATGCCGCTATATGTATACTTAGTGGTGGTTGTACTTGGCACAACGCCCCTCTACAAAGCATATTTTAACTTTCAAGACCATCACATTCAGAAGAGGAAGAAGCTTACATCTCGAACAGGAGCTGCAGTGATTGCTCTCATATGGGAAGAGATTGGTAAAATGTTCAATTCATCATCCATGACGATGCATGCTCTGCAAGACCCAAGTGACAGCAAGAAACGTTCATTAAAGCGCCCAGTAGCCTGAGTATGAGATTCTGTACAAAACCTCTCATGAACATCCTGTGATTAGGAAAATTTGACACCATCAAAAGAAAAAGTCTGAGAGGATAAAATTCAACGAAATGAAAATTCAGTCCACGCAACCTTTGAGATATCAATAATTCTTTTTGTTTCCTCAAAATTCAACATCCATTTTGAGGTATATTCCAAATTTAAATGTGTTCTTACCATAACCATGGTGTAGAGACTGGTAAGCGAAGATAATGAGTGAAGCAGTAACACAATCAATCCGCCACCTTCAACGGTTTCTATTGTTCTAGCTAGTAGATTTGGGGTCAAAGATTCAAAATCCTAAAAACCATGTAAATAGAAATAAATTAGAACGATGAGATGTCTGATAGAAATAGTGAGGAAATAGAGACAGTGCAGGGAGGGAGGAAGTGAATGCGGAAAATTATCATCAAGAATTATAGAATAAAATAAGCTGGAAGAAGAGCTTTTCCAGTTTACCTGTAAAATGCACATGCCAAATGTCTGCCCTAGAACTCTTTCAGAATCTTTGTATAAGCAATAAGTTATACCGCCGGTTTTAATGAAAAGTGAGAAAGCATCAACTTTCTCAGGGTCAAGTAATCCTCTCTGCATCAGCTTCTTTATTTGTTTTTCTCGTTTTCTTTCATGACTGCAAAATCAGAATTAACCGTAATTGAGCAATTGGCAGACATATTAATTTGTATGACAACACAGTTTTCAAATTTGCAGAGTTGAAGACACAAGAGAGACACGGATGCATCTGGTCAAAGTCATGCTATGCACAGATACAAGTTTCCATCTTATAAAGTCTTTTACAAGTTCAGATTACATTTGCTTATCCTTATTACTGTTTATAGCGGCGCATATCAGTTTCAATTGTCTATTGATTTTAGTACTAAGTTATGCAAATATGTACCAGGTCAGGCAATGATGACTTCAAAATACTATCAGAAAGTAAATACACATGTAACAGTGTTAAATGCATAACCATCAACGTGCAAAGTGCGCTTCCTAATCCACTTGCCAACAGTGGCGGACCCAGGATTTCGAGTAAGCTAAAGCGGTCGTTGACCGTCAATAGTAGCAATTCGCATCCTTTGACAATTAAAATTTGTTTTTGTTTGAATAAATCATTGTACGACTTGACAAAAATGTGAATATCCGCTCATTTGAAGCCAAATCATTTTCAAGGAATAATTTGAAATTGCATAAATGGTACAAGAGTAGAGATTTTTTGAGTTTTGGAATATAAGGGGCTGTTCTCTTCGTATTTCAGTTTTGAGTTTTGAATTTATTTTGAATTTTATATTTTGAGTGTCCATTTTGAAATTGTTGAAAAATGCGCTCTTTTTGTCATTTTGAAAAATTGTTTTCAAAAATAAAAAGTGAAGTTTTGGATTGGTTTTAACTGAAAACAATCGAAAATATTTTTTTGACGTTTTCCGTTTTCTTTGTAAATTTTAATTTCGTTTTTGAAAATTCGTTTCTAAAAATAAATAATTAAACGTGTTTTCAGTATTTTTGAACACAGTAAAAAGAACAAATCCTAAACGTTTGACTGACTAACCTCCATTCGTATATAAAGACTTTAAAGACATATTCACAATGTCAGACGTTCGATCTAACTTGTTAAATATGTCGTCAAATAAGAAACGCGGTCCAAAAAAATTGGATCGAAGCAAATATTATTGAAATTATTGATTTATAAAGTAAAAAAATAAAAATGCGAAGAGCATGAATATAATGGCATCCGAATCAGGGTTCCACCTTATAGTGCGTGCAAGTGGAGCCCTTTTGACTTTTTATTTTCAATTTGCGGCTGCCCTCCATCTTTTTCACTATTTCATTCTCTTCAACCCCACTCGTTTAATTACCCCACCCCACCCCTCTGGTTTCTCAAAGCCCAATGTATACATACACATACATACATACACTATGATATCATATTCACATTTTGGCTTCAAAGCGGACATTCATATTTTGGCCATGCCATATTTTTTTTTTCCAAAAAAAGAAGGCAAAAAAATTTCTTTACAGGCAAAGCCAGCACAGGCGCCGCCGGTGCTCGCCTAGTGTTGTCTCCGCCGATGCTTGCCAACAATTCTCTTCGGAATCAAGTTCATGGAACAGGTTTTTAGCAATCAAATGGTGAAAACGTGTTGTCTGAAGAATGTGCAGAATACTTTCCGAATAAAATAGTGAAGTTTGGTCTTGACTATGAGGGCAGTATGCTATAAAGATTTATTACATTATTTGTGTTAAGGTGTATGCAGTTGGACAGGCACTCAAAAACTTCCAAAACCAGTATTTCGTAGTGCAGTTAGTGTGGGCTCATTATCATAGTGCTTTTTGGCTTTCTTGACGTGTACGGCCTTTAAAGCTTTCGTAGCAATCACTTATTTAGGAGAAATGATGGAACGCTCTTCTTGGGCTATGAGCTATTCCTTTGAATCCCTTGCTCCTTCCTTCCCTTTCAGGGAGAAAATGTGTTGACGTCTCATCCGAAAGCTCAAGCTTTTAGAGAGGCCATGTTTATTTATTAAAATTTTAGCCTTGACACGCCTCCTTACGTGTGCGTAAATATTTTTTCATAAATGAGTTATGCCCAAATTTGAACTCAGGTATTTTTTCGGACTCTAATATCATGCTAACCATCACATCTAAAAGCTTAGCCACGTTATTCATTTAAATAAATTGTAGCTTCAACAACATGTATGCATTTCAGTATTTCCGTCCAAAAAGTAATCTTGTTATCAAAGAAAAAAAAATTAAACTACTATATTAGTTCATACATCAAACATCATCAGTTCACAATTAGCAGACTTAAACTATATTTCTTTATATTAAACTAATTAACTAAAGCAAAAGGCTAAACAAAAACATCAAAATCAAATAATTGGAGAAACTAGAAACCTGCTAATTTCTAGCTTGTTCTTGTAGCACCACAACACATTCGGCCTCGATTTCACCACAGATTTGCTCAACATATAATGCAAGTTCACAATCTGTTTCAAAAAAAAATTCAAATAAAATTAATTCAAATAACTAAAAAGTTACCAAATATCACAATATAATATCAGGTTGCACAGAAAATTTTAAATAACTAGTACTTCCAATTCGAAAACACAAAGTCTCCAAACTTTTGATGTTTTGGATTAAAGAAACTCAATGGGCGGAATTCAACTACAAAACAAGTTAATTGTAGAGTTTAACCCTTGTACTACAAAACCATAAATGACGAATATGGTTTTGTGTCAGTACCTGGTCGCGGGACTTGTCACCAACAATGACGAACATGGAGCGATGATGATTTTTAACGCCATTTTCTATGAGGGTTCTGATGCGTTCATCCACTTTTATCCTCATCTTGTTGATTACAAAAAAAGAAAACCAAATTAGCAGTAGAATTGATAGAATACAGTCTCTTTGGAGTTACTACACCGAAATCCTACTGCTAAAAATAATATTTTTAACAATTAGCAGAGAATTTCCAAAAACTGCGGCTTCGGCTTCTGTTTCGATTATTTGTCCATCAGCTCAGTAACCAAGGGTTTAGGGTTTACGTGAGTTTTGGGAATATTTAAAAGTTAGGGATTAAACAGTGTTTTTTTTTTTTTTTT
>CAIGRB010105227.1:3409-15203 GCA_903798255.1 Fraxinus quadrangulata | reverse complement strand
TATTGGATATCCAAAAATAAAGCACTCTATGTATTTTAGCAAAAAAATTGCACAGTTTGTCCTAGGAAGGAAAAGTTTTCTGTTAAATTAAATTACTACCATAAATTTATGAAATCAAAGTAAGAACTAAATAATACTCACCCATTATTTGCACAAGGCAGGTAAGGTATAATGTTTACTTCCATCTGTTTGTTTTTATATTTTCTTATATCTTGGCTGATGGAAAACGTTGATGCTAACAATAATTGGACCACATTTAACGCTGCATTTGCATGTGCCATGACCTGATGTGGTGTATGAATATTGTGGCTACAGACATATATTTGAAATTTTCATTCACGGAAATTCACAAGAAAGAGATACTAATTGCTACCCGGATACGAACATGGAATCAATAGATAATTCCATGTTATCCATGGAAGACCAGGTGATGGTAAATTGCCATTCTCGTATTCTTCTAAAAGAATAACATTTAGTGGTTGTTTACTTGCACTCCTTTCTTTTATATTTCTCTGCATCATCGACTGGTGAGCGCATTTGGTTTCAAAGCCAAAATCTAGAATTGTATATTCATTTGAAAGAAGAGTGCAACCATCTTTGATAAGCAGTCTCAACAGTTTCAATTCCATGTCAAGATGCTAAAGAATAAATGAATGTAAATTAAATATATTAAGTATGTAATGAAATTTGAAATATATTATGATCAATGAAGTTTACTAGCCATAGTATTTATATCTTGTGTTGTATCCATTATAGCTTTTAATATGTCTCTTTTGTAGAGATTGCAACATCCATCGTCCCAATATGCACTGCATAACATAATTGAAATTAGTTTGAAATAAATGAAAGTAAGATTATAATATTCAAATGAATTAGATTGGTTACCTGGATGTATTCTTCATTATCCAATCTCTAATTATTGTGTAATTATCCATAGGATAATCTTCTAAAGGATAACTCGTCATTGATTGTATCTTTTTTCCTTTACCCTTTTTTTCTTTTGTCAACCTTTCAACATCTTCAATCTATTGAGATGTCGAAGAATGCTTTGCAGTTGGACTCCTATGGACAAGAACATCTTGTTGTAGGGAAGCTGTGATAGCTTCCATATTCGATTCCCAGTCTGATAATTTATTCAGCTTATTGCCATTTTGTTCATTGATATACAATCTCACTGAAGTCAAACTGGTATTGACGTAATCCTACATGCTAGATTGCATATCTTGGTAGTGTTGTTGTTGCCATTGTTACTATTGTTTAAAGTGGTCTTGCCACTACTGTTGCTGTTGTTGAAACAATTCTCTTTGATTATGAAGAATTACTTGATAGTGGCTTTCTTGTTCTTCAACAATGTTTGTTTTGAAGCTGTTGCACAAACCTGATATATCTGATACTACATACTGCCTATGTATGTTAAACATCTCCTCCATTTCTTCTCTAGTCACATAATTGGAGCCAAAAGTAGAACTCGAGCCAGCTCCAGCTCCAACTGAAGTACGATCAAGCATGGTGTCAGTGCTACTTGAAATTTGTTGTGCTACATTGTTGATTTTCCCATTCACAATGCCATTTAGTATAGTGTGTTGATTGTCACATGGCATCGAAAGATTTGTAGACCAAAGTGCTTGCAGTTCATCCTCAATAGGCTCTAAGACTACAATCACTTGAATCTAAAATATTTAAATGAATTGTTGTGAGTTATGTTTGGAGAAGGACAAAAAGATATAATTAAATGCATAAATATAATTAAATAATTAAATTACCCCTTCGTTATTCAAGAATTGCCTAACTTTTTTCTCACTAAAAAATTTATTCGACTTCCATCTATGCATTCTTAGACACTGTAATGTTTTGTATCTACGGCGTCCAAATTTTTGTCCAATCTCTAGAAAAGTTTCGTATATCCAATACTGAAACATAATTAAATATTAGATATGAGTAAACTAAATTATATATAAACTATATTAAGATTGATGAAAAATAAAACAACAGAAGAAAATACCTGGAATGCAAGTGGATATCCATGTAATGAATCTTTACATTCATTTTGCTTATTTTGTTGTAGGCTTTGTACTTTCTCCAGTTGGGATTCTCGCAATGAGTTTAATAAAAAAAATGATGTACGGTCCCAGGGATATTGAAGAAAGTCGTTAAGCTGCTCAACCATGTCTAAAGTTTTGTAATCAATATATCTCCTGGTAGGTTTCAAAACATACTCTACCAACATCACCAACCCAAGTTTAAATTTATGTTCTTGATGTTGACAAAGATGAAATGCTTCAAAAAGAATCCTCATACTAATTCTCCTCGCACCATTAAAATATTGATCTCTAAGCCTATTATTTTTTAATTCAAGATTAACGAATACCTCATGGCAAGGTAATTTGGTGACAAGACAAAACTCTTGCAGACTAAAGTGAGCCAAATGATTATCTAATTTCACCCAAATTTCATTGTTTTTGCTACAATTGACAAGTCTCAATATGAATTCATGCACTAATTTACTGCTAAATTGTTGTTCTTCCTCTGCTCTGTAAATCACTAGATATATAAATCCAAAAAAATTACTACACAATAAAGATACTTGTTGGTCTGCATTGATAAAGTCTACAAAATCTCTAAGATATTAAAAATTTTGAAATTGAGTGATTGTAGCAGAAAATCATTGATTTGAAGATAGTATATATATTTCAAAGACATCTGCACAAATTATTTAAAAGGCACAATATAATAAAAAAAAATTAAATCGAATTTGAAACATTTTCGAAGGTGGGAATTTGAAACGGGCACGAGCGGATACACCATGTCTCGTGTCTGGCGGAGACACGGTCTCGTGTGTCTCTACGATGCGCGAAGACAATGTATAGGAGACTAGATCTTCGCTCAGCACAGAGATCTGGTATCCGTGCCCACGGAGACACTGACATTGTGTCTCCGTGCGCACAGAGACGACCGTGTCTCTACACGGAGACACAGGCACCGTGTCTCTGCGTGCACGATGACCAGATGTGCTAAGACACGGTTATCGTCTCCGCGCACGCGGAGACAAAGCATGTATGTGCTAAGAAAATTATTACTCACCTTTTTCAGATTTGGTGTGGTGAAAGTAATGAATATGGTGAAGCTTCTTCTTCTTCTTAAGTGAGTCTTTGAGTGAGTGAAATGTGTAAGTAAAGTGTAAGTGTAAAAGATTGTATAAATTTGTAATAATAATCCTCATTTATGAAGTAGATGAGCATTTAATAAAGTATATGAGTATACCAATTGATGAGTTATTAATAACAAGCCATTTTTATTTATAATCTCAGTAGGTGCTTCTCAGCACGAACACATCGTGTCTCCAGTGCGAGGAGAATTGCCATTTCTTGAAATCTTTCCTTGCCTGTCCGGTCATAGGATAGATGAATATGTGCATGAAGGCCGGACAGATATACGTTGAAAGTAAAAAAAAAAATACATATTTAATCCAATGTTCTCCACAAATTTTTGCAAGCACAAAATATGTAGAATTACGAAAATTTCATACTAAGTGAACACTGCAATCTGAATCAACATTACACTCAGCAAAAGCAACAGCTCAAAATTTACCGTCATCCAATGTTCCAATTTCAAGCTTGTCCAAACAAAATATACGATAAACAAGCTTGTCCGATCAAAAAATATACAACAAATAACCCCTGCAATCAACAAGCGACGTAATATAATAAAAAAATGATGTATCCTCCTGTAAGTTTTCTTTCATGTAAGCGGCAATGCCTACACGAAGCATGTCACACAACCTTCTGCATCCCCAGAGTCCCAAACAGGAGCGAAGGCACTCTAAGAACCTGAAATCGAAGGGCAAAGAAGGTATGTAGCCTTCACAAATTGATGATAAATGGATATAAGATGCACTAAAATATAAAATTGGAGTGGAGAAATGAAAACAAAATTGGAGCACTTGAAGAGTAAAGAATGGGAAAACAAACGGTAACTCCTCATTCGTTTACTAACATCTACAGTAGCCCCAAAACTGTCTTTTTTATATAGTAGTGAAAATATGTTCTTCATATTGAAATAATTTACAAGGTAATTCTGTAATTGTTTCACTTAATACAAAATACTTGAGTGTTTACATAAGATATTGTTTTTCATATTTGAGTGTCTCACTTAGGGGACAGCACCCAACGAGCCCCTGTTGTCCCTTGTGCGGTTCTATGAAAAAAAATTTCCCTTATATTGGGCGGCTGCTCGAGCGACCATCCGTGCTCACCTCGTCACACATAGATTCACATTCGGAATTGGGTATATTATGCTAAATATTGAATGTTATTTGGTGGCATATTACCATGTAATACAGAAAGTGTCGAAATCCCAATTCAGTAAAATTATTTTGCATATCACCAAGCTAAAATCTTTAACTAATAAGTTTGCAATGACCTCTTCGACTTGTGATATGTATTATTCATTCAATCTGCTACAATTACAGTTTTGTTGACATTGTGTGACATGGCATACATTTTTTGCCATTAATTTTAACAACATTTAAAACAATCGGTGATATCGATTTTGACGCCTTACACAATGTCATAGAATATGTACATTTTACTGTACAAATAATTTAATCCCTATTCATTCCAACTTTTACATTTGTCAGTGAGATAATCTTGAGGCATATATTTTTATTTATATGTACTTCTTTTTAAATTTTGAGCATTTGTATTTATTTTTTGTATTTTGGCCATTAACTAATGCTTATGCTTAGGCACTTTCGGAAAAATATATCCCGTGTAAGGATTTTCACGACATCCATGCCTGTTTTCTTTTCCGACATAGATGATGGTGAGGGCATCATTCCTACTCGCATTTTAGGCTATCTTGATTTGTAAGAAAGAATAAGATGAGGGGTGGCCTTCTTTTTGCAAAAGATAATGGGTTTCCAGGTGCCTATAACACAGAGAAATTCCCTTCGTATGGTACAGTCTTAACAGATTTGAGGCCAGAAATTAAAATACATATTTACCTCTACGAGGTGAATGAAGAACATAGAGCAACATCCATAGATTGGGGTTGGACATAAACTATTTACTTATTTAGGAAAAGAGCTAAAACAACGATACAAAAAATCAACCAATCTAAGATTCCGACTAAATGTTTCCAACAGAGGAATTCGAGAGAAAAAACAATATTGCAGACGAGATATCTGAGCGTCTCCTCAGACCTTCATAAGTAATTGTCTTGTATGTACAAACGGCATGTCTACAACTGCTTCTTTCCCCTCCTATCTTGGACTAGGTAACAGGACCAACTTCTTTTAGCTGAATGCAGGAGAGGTCCGGGACTTCTCCATAAGCAACTCAATTTTCTAGTTATCCAATAAAGAAAGTCGTGTTATGAGCTCAAACATGTTTGAATTTCTTTTCTTGTCTTGAATGTAAAAAAGTAAGGGACGTCAAGACGAACTACTTTCTCACTCCAGTTTTAACCTTTCAGAACAAAAATTAATATAAAGTTTAAAACTTAATTACTTAGAGCATTTCTAAGAGACTCTTTATTTATAAAGAATATCTTATGTATCATAGAGAGCTAGAGTTAAAAAAAATTATACACTCCAACGAGTTCTCTATTTTTTGGCTCTTCATTTTGCTTTTCTCAAGAAACATTTATTGATTTCTCTTCATATTTTATTTAACATAATTTTTTATATGTCAATTGACCAATCAATTTAAATGTGATTTGAATAATTTAAGAAGTAGAATATTGAAATATGTGATTTATTAAATTCAATATTGTACATTAAGAATAGAGAGTGAGTTTGACACTTAAAATTGGAGAGCAAACCCCACTTTCTATTTTAAAAGTTAAAATAGGGAGTATCTTGGAGCTTATTTTTAAGTACTCTATTTTTAGAGAGCATTTTGTATTTAGAAAGTCCCTTGAAAATGTTCTTGTAAGTCAACTTTTTAAACTTAGCAAAAACCTTTAAACTTGGCAAAACCTGCCCTACGTCTTTAACAGCAGCTGTAAAAGTGAATTATTTCTCTCTCTATTCTGAGTTATTCAATAAGCATTCCAGGGATTTCCGAGAATATGTCATTTAATGGGTCTATTGAGGGAACTAACCTTCACTGACTTGTTAACTTCTTCAAGTTTGTGAAGCATCAAATCTGAAGGTACAACGCCTCTGTGTTCCACCGAAGAATGTTGAGGAGAACCCATTTTCTGCATGACAGACGGAAGTGAACAGTACTATCTTAAAAGAGGTTTAAATTAACAAATGCGACAACCTTCCTATACCAAGAAAAAAAGTGATATGATGATGATTTTTGTGTTCTCCAATTTCAAAGCAACATATGCATACAATTTGGAGAATATTCTTAACAGATCCCATTATAGGCAAAGCATAAATTATGCATCACTTTTAGCATATTTGTGTTCTTTAGTTATGATTGGCGATAAAACTGATTTTTCCATTCTTCAGACAGGATAATCAAATATCATTTTGCTAAGCTCTTCGGTCAAGACCATGAAGAGGTGGACTGAGCAAGTTAAAGAGCAGCTGACTGAAAATCCCCAAGGAATAACAAACTAAAGTCATCGACTACCCTTCCCATATACACACTCCCCCCAGAAAATACAAAGCCTGCACTTCCCTTAATTATATCCCTCATCACAAGAAGTGAGCAAGAATTGGCAACTGGTAGATCAGATCATTAATGAAAAGTTACCAAGTATCTAAGAATCTTAACAAAGACAATGTGTTCGTAGTACAACAGGCATTTTCCTGAACTGCAGCAATGTCAATTACATTCACCATATGCGTTAACAACAGGCTTTAAGAGGCAGTGTAGACACAGCTTCCTTCCTCTTTCTCTTGCGAAATAAACCTTTTCTCCAATATAAAAGTATTGAACACCAGGAAGGGCTCCGTGTGACCACTATACAAGCAAAAAAAGATGATCCACTGCCTGAAACCCACCCCTCTCTCTGAAAACGGACCTATTATGGAAAATTATATCTTCTAAATGACATTAATCTTGAAGTCAAGAAAATGAAAAGGTATTGATCTTGAAGATCATCTCATGAGATTCTGGCAACAAAGGAAATCCCACTTTGTGATTGTTTTTGTTTATCTATAATTTAATCTAATGAAGGAGACAATCTTCCAATATTTAGCACAAAATAATACTGTTTCTATTTCGTCATTTTTATTCAAGAGAGCTATGTACTCAATAAAATTATTATGAAAGATAAAAGAAAAAATCACTGAAAGCAATTTGAGCGAGGTTACCTATCAACATTAATCCGGTCACAGTAACCCAAATAACTAGGCCATCAGTATAATCATGAGCCAAGGTAAGCCTGACTTCAAGTAATTGAGCAAGAGTTCGATATCCAACATAAAAAGATTGAATTTTTCAGTTCAATGTTCATGGATAGAGTTCGCAGGAGAAGACAGTAAATAACAGAATTTGTGGTATAAAACCATATAGATTATGTTGTTGAAAATTTAGAAGGAATGAACCTGAGGTCTATGGATGCCTATTTTAACAATTCTGTTGGGTCTCCAAACCCCAATCAGTACCAAATTTCATGTTATGGAGAATAATGATGAGAAAGGTAAGTACGTGAACACCCAACTACTGGACTCAGGAGCACTAAGCATTACACGATTATCCAAGCAACAAGTTCATTAGGCATATGAGATTCACTTTCTGTTTTCTTCTTCAGTATTGAGCAGGGAAGAATAATTTACGTAAAATCATCTTCTGACCGATCATTGGGACTCTATAGGTAAGGTACTAGACTTGAAAAATGTACACTAGAAAAGAGGCATCTTGAAGTAAATATTGCGTCTCAACTAGCCATTTGTCAGATGTCCAGCCCAAAATAAGACGAGAATTTAATTTTTACTTTTTACCTTCCAGCCTCTAGATGCAGATCTCAAAACAGCTTGACCCAAGGTTAGAGATTCCATATGAACCAAGCTTTCCCCATCCAAAATTTGGGAATTGAGATTCCAGCTACTGCCGACATCTCGTATGGCCTTTGAAGCCTCTGTCACGACAACCTGCATATCATCGAATTTCTTTATAGATTACATTTCTTAGTGTTATCTAATAGCAAAAGGCAGATTGTTAGTTGCGATGATATTACCAAAAAATATGTGATGGTAAATTTGGAATTCAGGTTGTACCTTCCTCAAAAGTGAAGGGTTATAAACCCCTTGAACCTGCAATTCGTCAACTGGGGCAGCTTTACCTTGTGCTATACTTTCAACCCTAAAGGTATGAATTCCATACATTGACTGCAAGAAACCTGCACATAAATAAAGATATGCAACTCTACATGTTCATTATAAGAGGAGAGGAGAGAAAAAATGTGGCAAATGAATATTAAGGAAACGGGATATAAAAAATTAATCAGACCAAATCCATAGCAAAATTCTCACAATGCCAGTGCACACATAAGTTGCACAAAAAGGGGCATGACAAGGACGTGCACATCTGTTCCAGAAACATATATCACTAATAGTTGATTTTCATTTCTGAAACTTGAGATCTCATCTAACTCACATTCAAAGATGCTCAAAAGTCAAAATGCAGTGTTTCCACTTCAGGAATTTACTCACTCACTCTCCTAACATACTATCTTTTCTTTGCACAAAACAAAAGCACCCCATGCAAAATTCAGTTGCACTGCTTGTGCTAAGTTATTCACTTGATCAACTATTCCAATTTCCACATGCTTCCACAGAAAAAGAATATTAAAATAAAAATATGAAACCTTCATTGAAGAAATGCATAAACTTTACAGGGTTGGTTGCCAGCAATTAAAATATCATCACATCATAAGCAGGTTTGGCAAAGCTAAAATTATAATTTAAGCGGGTGAAACATACTTTTATCAACACATTTTGTAGGGCCCACAACTTACAACTTACTTACACATTCCGTAGAATCCATAATTTATAAGCACTACCAAACAAGTACTGTCTCTTTAAAGATTGACAGTCTGCTATTCGAATGTTTTGTTAATGAGAGGAAGACCTGCATTAGACTGGTATGGATGCAATGAATATGTGGAAGCTACGAGTAATGCTAATCTGTCACAGACGTCTAGAAGGCATTGCTGATTATGGCTACAATGTCACCTCACATCAAATTTAGCTCCCGTTTGCCCCCCAATTAAATTATAAAGCATTTTTCTTTCTCTTCTTTTTAACTACACATTCTCCAATAAAATAATATTATACGTAAACCAAAAAAATTTCATTCTTTTTCGACCAGCCATTCTCCAAAAAAAAAATATTATTCCAAAAATTATAATCCCAAATAATGGGGGCCAAACGGGTCCTAGAGAGTAAAATATTGCAATTGGGTTATGGATGTCAAGAGGGCAGGACGGGGCTGGACAACCTCCCCCGCCCAGCCAAGCAATTCCCTGTCCTGTCCCCGCCCCGTTACACGTTAAAGGCGGGACGGGACGAAGCCCTTGCCCTATTTAATTTTTTTTTTTTTTTTACAATTCATTTTATTGGCCCCATTCATTAGATTAAGACAATTCTAATTTTAGATAATTTATTTTATTGTTCATATTTATTAGATTAAGACAATAATATATTTTTTTAGTCTTTACTTATTTTTAAAAGTTAAATTATTCAAATATATTTGATAAACTAATGCTTTTATTGTTTGTTATATTTTTTTAGATAATTTTAGTTTTTATTTTCTATTAGAACTAAAAAAAATATATTAAACGGGGCAGGGCAGGGCACCAATTGCCCGTCCTCGCCTCGGGGCAAAGTTTCCCGTCCCTAATACCCGATTAAACAGGTAATTCCCGCTCTGTTCGGGACGGGGCCCGCGAGTATCGGGTTTTTTTGTCATCCCTAAATTGGGTACTGCATAATAATTAGAAACGCAGAATAAAGTTGAGAAACTTGTATCGCTTCAATTATCACAGTTGGTCTTATTCTTCATCAGACAACAAGACAAGGAACTGAGTTGGGTGGATATTTTAAACGAAGCCAATTAGGACATAGCAAAGAATAAACTACTGATAAAATTAGTTGGGTGAAAGAGGGAAACCATGAAAGTTATATTTTTACCTTGTTCAACGATAATATCAATAACCAAGGATAGAGGTACATGCTTTTCAATTTTCCTTTCTCCGCAGAAGGGTATAAACGAAGGCCTTGACACCTACAAATGAAGAAAAACTGTCATACATTAGCTCTAGATTATTAATTTCACTCTTGAAGGTGAAGCTAACAACGTGAAATCAATTCATAAGAGATGAGATACCTTGTAAACTATTTCTGTTGATGTAACATAAAGCTTGCGTGATGCTATATCCTTCTTAATCACACATCTTCTAAAAAGCAAATATAGCAGCATAATGATCCCAATACCCCATGCTAAAACCAGCACTAGAGATATTGAGACCCATATTATAGTATCGTACTGTATGTTTTTTGATGCTAGTTCTTCAAATGAAGCCGTATATAGAATTTGTGAAGGAATATCAGCTTCTTCACCTCCATCTAGCTCAGAGACAGGGTCAGAGAGCAACAAATCTTTTGCTGACTCAAGCTTTGATGGTCCCTCAGCATGACCCATCAGCATCTTTCAATTTCAAATCTAATGACAAATTAATGAGTTCATCAACTGGACAACAAAGTACTTCTCGCAGAGGGAAAAAAAGAGGAAGAAATGTCTAATCAACAATATAAATAAAAAATTGTCCGCATACATTCAAAATATGTAGAATAAAAGAAAACAATTTATTCAATCAATTACAAAACATATAACACTTTTCTCTTTATTGTATCATACATAAATCTGTTGTTTCCTTAATTACTAATTCCAAACCATCATATACAGAGTAAATTAAGTGCTAATAGAAATCATATGTGATTGAATTTCATTTTTTAATTCAACTACAACAGAACATAAACCAAGTTTAATGTAACAGCAATCATCTACGCTATATAAATCACTTTTAAATTCAACAAAAACAAAACATAAATCAAGCTTTACATTTTAACACACACTCAATTGTACACTTCATGCATCGTGAAAAACTAGTATATATCAGCACATTAAATTATTAATTGAGAGGAAGGTTTTAACAAAACAAAAACTCCAAACGACTACAGATGAAACATGATATAATTAATATACGAGTTTCCATTCATCCTATGATAAACAAATAACACAATCAAGGCAACAGTATAACAAAAATTTTATTAGTAAAACTAATTAAAAATCAAGCTTTAAATTTTCACAAACACACTCAATCGCACACTTAATGCGTCGTGAAAGAACTAGGTTATATCAGCATTTTAAATTATTTAATCGAGAGTAAGGTTTTAGCAAGAAGACATGATATAATTAGTATACGAGGTTCAATTCACTCTATAATAAACAAATAACACAAAAACAATGCAACAGTACAACGAAATTTTTTAATTATAATTCTCAACCGATTTACTGCGTTTGGTGTAGCTAAATAAATTTTTTTTATTATAGATAACTATAAATTTAAATTTCATACCTCGAATTGTTTCAAGCTACCAAACAGAGATCAAGACAACCGAAAAAGTAAAAATTAAATATAAATTATCATTTTTACCTGAACTTTTTTTTCCGATTGAATTGAAATGCGAACTCACTGTTTTCGGTAATCGATTAAAGTTGGATTTTTGTTATCGGGAGAGTTCCTCTATATAAATATAACTTGATATTCAGATTACCAGTTAAGGGCTAAGGAGTCTCGACTTATCGAGTGTATTTTACTAGCGATTTTTATC
>CAIGRB010105225.1:11428-23314 GCA_903798255.1 Fraxinus quadrangulata | reverse complement strand
CATTTGATTGCTGTAAGTGCTTGATTGCCATTATCCTTTAACGAATGAAATTATATTACAAGTAGCATAAATGTCAAAATAGCAATTGTAAATTTTCTATATCATCACACCCCGTTGTCTACTTGTCACAACGGATCCTGTTTCATTGTATCAACCAATTTTATTCTATATTGTGTTCTATGGGTAGATAAAGGCAGATGTTGAGACTCAAGGAGAATTTGTAAACTTCCTGATACAAGAGGTCAATGGTGCAGTTTATCAGAACATCGAAGATGTAGTTGAATTTGTGAAGTGGTTGGACGATGAACTCTGCTTTCTTGTAAGTTGCTTGATTTTGTAGTACTTGTCGAAGAATATACCTATATGTGTCGATATTTTATTAAGGTAAATTTTTATCTGATTTTCATTTGGTTATGGTTTTCTAGTTTCGTATTTAAGTTTTAGACAATTAACATTCTTTGGAAAACCATAGCTGCTTATACAACTCAAGACTTTTGTAAAGTAATGACAATTTAAAGCTAGAACTTATTGAAAAGCTTCATTTATTATGTCCGTCTATTTACTCTAGTCGTGCTCGATTTGTCTTAAAGGTGGATGAAAGAGCAGTTTTGAAGCACTTCAATTGGCCAGAGAAGAAAGCTGACACATTAAGAGAGGTAGCATTTGGATATAGAGATCTAAAGAAGTTAGAGAGAGAAGTTTTGAATTTTCAGGATGATTCACGTATGCCATGTGATATCGCATTAAAGAAAATGGTATCTTTATCTGAGAGGTAAGAATATTATATACTTCTCTGAGATTCCTTAATATGTACTATTTTTAATTGTCGAAACAAATTATTTCCTCCATCAGAATGGAACGCACAGTTTATAATCTTCTACGGACAAGAGACTCGTTAATGAGACACTGCAAGGAGTTCCAGATTCCCACTGACTGGATGCTTGACATGGGGATATTAAGCAAGGTTAGGCTGTTATGTGTTTTTTTTTTTTTACACGTGATTTAAATTTTAACACTGAACTTATCCTTCTTTCTTTTCATTTATAATGGACATTTATACTTGCGAATACTTCTTATGTTTGGTAAGTTCTGAGTAAACGGTATGTCTAAATTCACTGTTCATTTTGCAGATAAAGTTTGGCTCTGTGAAACTGGCTAAGATGTACATGAAGAGAGTGGCTACCGAACTTCAATCCAAGGGCACATCGGAAAAAGACTCTTCCATGGATTATATGCTACTCCAAGGAGTGAGATATGCTTTCCGAATTCATCAGGTTTGTTGAGTTACTTATATTTCTCTTCTCCTATATTTAAGATATATTCGGACTAAATCTGTTCATTGGCAGTTCCTTAAATGTAAGTTCAAGAATGCACGTAAAAATATGCTGTCAAATGTGGTTAAGGAAAACGAATAAATATTTCGTAGCTACTCACAATAATGAACTAGATTTTAGCTTGTTTTCTTTTTTTAGTAGTCTCATTTCTAATTCTACATAGTGTTCAATGTTGTCTAATCCACTTTATCAAACATGCAACATCAGAATTTCGACATGGTTTTTTGATTGTCTGAAGACGTTGAATTCATCTTTTTAATTTCTGCCTTGATTTGTTCAGTTTGCTGGAGGATTTGATGCAGAAACAATGCATGCATTCGAGGAACTCCGAGATCTTGCTGTCGTTTTAAACAAAAAGTAGGAAAAAATAGAGGGAAACGATACAAGAGAAAAAAAAATAGTAAATGTATGTTGTCTGGTGAGGAATTCTGATTTTGCTGGCAGCTTACCATCTCAGTAAGTACCAACTTTTGTATGATGTTACTATTTATAAGGTCAGAGTGATTACTGCTGTGAGGAAGTATGATTTATGAATTTCGTTTTTGAGATAAACTAGTTGAAGTTATCGTGAATATGCACGTCGTTTGTGAATATCAAAGTTTTCACACTTACACCATGGTATGCTAATCTTGGACCTTGGTGAAACATTGTCCCCGTTTGCATTAATTCGTGTGCGCTTGGGTGCTCAAATCTCTATGTGCGCATGTGCACTTGTGACACATTTTATGGTACTGTGCTGTGCTGTGAAAAGGAGTTGGTAAGAAAATTAGGAGTAAAGGTATGGTAAGGAGGGTCTAGAGAGTGGTAGAGGTCATTGGAAAATGGGTAGGTTGGCTCAATTTATTTAAAAAATATATATATTAGAAATGATTTCGTGCAAGTGGTCCGTAACCTTTGCCTTCATGTATTTTGAGTCCCTAACTTCTATTTTCTGGAAGAGACATTCTGAACATGTGCCTTGTAAGTGCTCAAATGGTCCTTTTGGATTGATTCCATTCAAAGCTGCCATTAGTTTTGCGTCTTGGGTAATTATATTCACATCATACTTCTTGTTTACTACAAGAAATGAATATCCATTGCAATTATATGTGATATAGCTAATAAAAATTACTGTTAAATATAATTACTGTGGCGCGTGGCCTCACATTCTTTTTATTGCAAGGCAAAAATGGCAAATCACTATTCTCTTCTTTTTTAAGCATAATGTTCCTATCCTTCTTGGTGGAACACCAATACTAGAGTGTGCATATGTAAGGAAGTGCATTTATTTGTGTGGGTAGGTGCTCAAAGGTTTAGTGAGGGTTACTAGGGTTTAAGAAGATGGTAGTGGTTGGTGTCAAAATAGGTCGGACTCACCCCCACTAAGGGTGTGTTTGAAAATAGGTCGGACTCACCCCCACTAAGGGTGTGTTTGAAAATAGGTCGTACTCACCCCCATTAAGGGTGTGTTTGAGCTACATTATTTTAGAAGAATGCATTTTGGAATAATAGACTGATGGTGAATGTGTGGTTAAAAAAGTAGGAAAATTTATTGATGTGATGAAAAATATTATTTTATCGAAGAATGTGCGGTTAAAAATGAGTAGAAGAATGAAAATTTTAATACGATTCAAACGGGAGCTAAATAACCAACTTAATTCGGTTCAAGTTGTTTTCGTGGATTGGTCTGCTATAATAAATGGATTTGACTGAGTTGTATAAACCTAATAAACAATG
The DNA here is from genome assembly GCA_903798255.1 of Fraxinus quadrangulata. Classification (NCBI taxonomy): domain Eukaryota; kingdom Viridiplantae; phylum Streptophyta; class Magnoliopsida; order Lamiales; family Oleaceae; genus Fraxinus; species Fraxinus quadrangulata. The sequence continues at coordinate 20,264 of CAIGRB010105225.1, read as the reverse complement.
AAGTCACCAAATTGGTTTGGTTAATTAAAAATTTATTAAATGGTAAATGTAAAGGATGAAGAGAGGCGGCTTGGTAGGGAAGAAATGGAAAACTGTCGAGGATGACTTCTTTGTTGATGAAATGAAATTGGCGAAAGGTGCTTTTTTATTCTGTCCAAGAAAAAGAGGGGAATGCACATTTGCTTGAAAGAGTTCTCAAATAACTATTTTAAGCCTTTGAACATATAGAACATTTTATTTTGCCTCGTCGAAAATCTGATTGTTGTGAATAACGTATCAAAGCTATTTCTTTTGTTTGATCAAGAGGATTAGTATCATTTGTATGCTCCTTGTTAATAGCACACGTATTTATAAAAATAAGTCAAACAAAAAAGAATTCTTTTTTCGCTCTTTTCAATTATTGCTTAATTTTAAATCATGATAAAATCTCAAAAATTGCAAAACCCAAAATATGACATGTTGGAACAATTCAATTATTGCTTGCAATACTCGTGTCTACATATCGATCCGATATTCAAATTTGGAAGACGATTTGGGACTAGCTAGGATCATATTTTTAGAGAGACCAGCTTAAGCATGCAATAGAATTGAATCGAACCTAGACGTAGACACATTAGTCTTGTCTATCTACCTATTTTGATTGTCCTATTTGAGATGGTGGGTGTAAAAGATATGAACAATGATAATAGACAGATTCATAAGCTCTAAATGTTTTCTCAAGGACAATATATTATAACCATCGAGAGATTTCCATCCAACAAAAATTATAGAATAAAACGATTTTGTATAATCTTTGTTGACATTCATGTATTATTAAGATTCGTGTTGTTGATTTAAAAAATAATTTTTATAATGAATAGTGTAAATTTCTGCCAACTCATGATTGTCAATGAAGTTGTCAATCATAATTGTATTGTTTCTAAACTATAAGAGCAAATGTCAATTTGATTTCGAGGACGAAAGGGGGAAACAAGAAATACTAATGTTTGGGGGGTAAAATGTAAATGTAAATGAAAATGCAAATAATTGTGAAGGAGCAGCTCAGATTTAGGGTTACCCACGTGCGGTGCGGTGGGATAAATGAATCTGGACCACTGAATCAGATTGAAAAGACATCTGCTGTGACTGTTAGATTTGACGTCTTGACAAGATGTTACCTTATCTCCATGCCCATGTTTAGGCCTGTTTTGGTTTTATTAAAAATTGATGAAATATATAGTGAAAAATTGAAGCCTCTATCATTATTTTGAGAAAATTAAGTTTTAAATAGTAATTTTTTAGAAAATATGTGACTACAAAGCAGGAAAAAGTATTGGATTCTTGAGTAAAATATTTTATTATTTAAATATATTGTTGTGAATAACGTATCAAAGCTATTTCTTTTGTTTGATCAAGAGGATTAGTATCATTTGTATGCTCCTTGTTAATAGCACACGTATTTATAAAAATAAGTCAAACAAAAAAGAATTCTTTTTTCGCTCTTTTCAATTATTGCTTAATTTTAAATCATGATAAAATCTCAAAAATTGCAAAACCCAAAATATGACATGTTGGAACAATTCAATTATTGCTTGCAATACTCGTGTCTACATACCGATCCGATATTCAAATTTGGAAGACGATTTGGGACTAGCTAGGATCATATTTTTAGAGAGACCAGCTTAAGCATGTAATAGAATTGAATCGAACCTAGACGTAGACACATTAGTCTTGTCTATCTACCTATTTTGATTGTCCTATTTGAGATGGTGGGTGTAAAAGATATGAACAATGATAATAGACAGATTCATAAGCTCTAAATGTTTTCTCAAGGACACTATATTATAACCATCGAGAGATTTCCATCCAAGAAAAACTATAGAATAAAACTATTTTGTATAATCTTTGTTGACATTCATGTATTATTAAGATTCGCGTTGTTGATTTAAAAAATAATTTTTATAATGAATAGTGTAAATTTCTGCCAACTCATGATTGTCAATGAAGTTGTCAATCATAATTGTATTGTTTCTAAACTATAAGAGCAAATGTCAATTTGATTTCGAGGACGAAAGGGGGAAACAAGAAATACTAATGTTTGGGGGGTAAAATGTAAATGTAAATGAAAATGCAAATAATTGTGAAGGAGCAGCTCAGATTTAGGGTTACCCACGTGCGGTGCGGTGGGATAAATGAATCTGGACCACTGAATCAGATTGAAAAGACATCTGCTGTGACTGTTAGATTTGACGTCTTGACAAGATGTTACCTTATCTCCATGCCCATGTTTAGGCCTGTTTTGGTTTTATTAAAAATTGATGAAATATATACTGAAAAATTGAAGCCTCTATCATTATTTTGAGAAAATTAAGTTTTAAATAGTAATTTTTTAGAAAATATGTGACCACAAAGCAGGAAAAAGTATTGGATTCTTGAGTAAAATATTTTATTATTTAAATATATTATTAAAAATGAGAATAAGAATTAAAAAGTTTAAAAATAATAATTATCAAATCGGAGATTAATAAAATTGTGAGAATAATGCATTGTTAAAATTAAGAAGCTGACTTTGAAACTTTTATCAATTTGTTTAACTAAATCAATAGTGACTTAATTATTAAACCTTTTCTTCCACATTAAATCGGTCAACTCTGTTGTCGGCATTGCTCCTATTTGATTTGTCATTAATATATTTTGATAAAAATTGATGGAACGATTAAAAAATTACGATTCTTATGAAATATATAGTTAAAATTAATTGTTCATTTTAATTTAAATTTTAATACAACTTTTTAATTGAACCAAATAGGAGCATTGTAACTTCTTTTAGTTATAGATATAGATAGATCGACATAGGTTTTTCGTATTTTGCGTTATTAGCGCTTAAAGGAGACAGAATTAAGTGTTTAATCAATAAAATGTTTTGATTTTATTTTTGAAGTACCTAAAGAAGGTCTCAAGGGCGTGTCTAGTAAGAGGGATAAAAAAAATTAAATAAACTGAATTTTGTCGATCAAGAATGGAAATTACTTTTCTTCCAATATATTTTTAAAAAATCACTTTTTTTTATTTACCAAAAATCCAACCAAATATAAGTGAATATTCCAAAAGATTTACCCTGATTTTAATGTAAAATAATCATTACCCTAACTCTATAACAATTTTTAATATTTTCCCTCAATTTGAAAGTAATATGCTATAAATTATAGTATGAAAAATTGTCAATCGAATAATGTAATAAACAATATATTCACAAAAATAGCATATTTCCTACCTTAATTCATTTTGCACTCGTCCCTGCTCGATGCTATAGAGATTCTACTTCACGTGATTACCCGGGTTGTGACAACATTTAAACAACAGACATAATACCAGACACCACCCAGATTGGAAGCTTTGTTTATGTCAAGATTTTCTTGTTAAAATTCTTGAATATTTTTAATAACAGTATATTTACCTGGGTAAAAACGTTTTCACTGATATGACTAAGAAGAAAAAGGTCCTGAAAACAAGAGTGAAAATTACCGCGTTGGTGATGTCCACAAGTTACATCCCATGCAGGTTGAGGTCTGGACAATACCTAAAGAAACAACAAGTGATCGGTCGTGTAAAAAGTAGTGTTGATTCTGATGCAAGGTTAATTTCAACAGTTTCACTTCACAAGGTAAATATTATATATAGATACACGTATATATAGAGAGAGGCAGAGAAAAGACAGGTCGAAGTGATATTCAAACTGTCATCACTTGCTCTACGTGGTGGTATATGCACGGGGGCCCCTCCTGTCTCCTCCCACTCATCATCACTTTCTTTTTTCTTTATAAATTTTCTCCATTCCCACTTCTTGTTTATGTGTGCTTCATTCAATTCAGTACCCTTTAGTTTCTCATTCTTGAATTTCTCCTCCAATTGATCTTGAATTTCTCACAGCTTGGTCCAAGCATAATCATAACCCACAAAACCAGTCTGTTTCTCAATATAACTTAGTAACAATTCTGATTCAGGCTTTCACAAGTTGATGTCAACAATGAATTTCACAGAAAATTTGATATCAGGATCCAGAAATAGTCAGTGCAATTCAAGCAACACTGGCAGTTCAATATCAGAATCCAGCATTAGCAGTCAACAACCGCCACCTCCACCACCACCAACATTGAGCCGCTACGAATCACAAAAGCGTCGTGACTGGAACACATTTGGGCAATATCTAAAGAACCACAAGCCACCACTAGTTCTCTCTCGGTGCAGCGGTGCACACATACTGGAATTCCTCAGATACTTGGACCAGTTTGGCAAGACTAAAGTCCATAACAATACGTGTCCTTTCTATGGCCACCCTCACCCTCCAGCTTCATGTCCTTGCCCACTTAAACAGGCATGGGGCAGCCTCGATGCACTCATCGGTCGCCTCCGTGCGGCCTTCGAGGAGAACGGTGGACGGTCGGAGGCCAACCCTTTTGGTGCACGCGCCGTCCGGTTGTATCTGAGGGAGGTGAGGGACACTCAGGCTAAGGCTAGAGGAATTGCATATGAAAAGAAGAAACGCAAGAAGCCACAGCAGAAACAAGAAACTCAAGTGATGTTGGAGGAATTAGATTGTAATCGTGTGAATTCAGTTATAGTGTCCAATGAAAATCTGGTCATGGGAGGTTCATCTGATGCTAGAAACTCCATGATTCCTTTATCTGTTCTGAATTAGTAGTAACTTTAGTTTTTAGCAGGTAGTAATCAGCTTTATAGTTATAGTTTTTTATATATGGGCATAATGTAGAATTTGGTTTTTATCTGTGTTGTGTGGTGTTTAATCACGCCCCCACCCCACCCCCACCACCAACAAACCCACATTAAAGTGCTGCTTTGAAACCCTAGAATTGATAATTAGGTTATTGTGAAATAGGGTTTTCTTTTCTTTTAATCAATTAACAGTGACAAGTATAGCAGGTTGCTATTCATCGCATCTCGCAGTCGTAGGGAGAATTCCCAGTTGAATCAGTTAACCAATTGGCAATTACTCTAACCCAGAAATCCATGTGTTGCTTAAAGAATCTGTAGAGGCATAGGCAGTCAAGATCAAATTGTGGTCGAAGTTTCTTAAACTATCATATTAGCTAAGGTTCTAGAATAGTTAATGCTACTCGATTAAGGATGGTTGGCATTTATCAAAAACTGCCTTAAAAATTGGTCCATCCACTTACCTACTGGGTTTTGCCAATTAAAAACTAATTGTGGAGGTACAGCTTTATGCAAATGGGGAAAAGAACTTCCACAATGCCAATTCAAGATTTTAAATTCAGTTTATAGTTTGTTTGATAGGATAGATTACATTACGAAACAAGAAAAAGGCTCCCCTCTCCCTTATTTAGTAGCAATGTTCACTACCATAACTGTTGAGGAGCACCCATCCATAATTTTTAGTAGACATTGGTATGATTATAGGATTTTATAAATCATAAGACCTTTGGGAGAAGAAGTTGAAACAATCCTCGGAGTAGATTTCACAACCACGTCAACTCAAGAAACATTTGAGGGGATCTTCACGTGCACTCTAACACTAACTTGAGTTAGTGTTGCTTACCATCTATGCATGATTAAGAAACTAAAGTTGTCTTATGTATCAAACATGCTCTTATTATCGATACATTTGTTAAATTTATCGTAATGAATTCTCAAAAATAGTTTGTATAATTTGTTTAAAATAAAATTTGATTATTAAATACCCTCAGTGGAGACTTAAGAGTTGGCCTTTAAGGTAATCGAGCTTTCAAGCCATTCTTGACTAAAATCATCTCCAATGGTGTACACTATATTTGGCGCAATTTGGTGTAACCATAACCATTGGAGATGGTCTTACACCAAATCTCACATCAATTTATTTTAAATTATTTAGCTCATATTTGGTGTGGATTAAAATCAGATTTTTAGTGAATTTTGATAAAAATTAATGAAATGTGTAGTTGACAAGTCGTAGGACCCATGAAATATATGGTTAAAATTAATTATTGATCTTGACTTAATTTAAAATCTGAATTTTAATCAATACCAAACAGAGGCTTAATAAAATTATATTATTATTAAAATCTTTAAATTGAAAATTATATTTAATGAACTAAAATATTGCATAAATTAATAACCATCACAATAATTTATTCTAATTTAGTATATCAATAAATTATTTAATTAAAAATATATTATTTTAATTTATTGTATCAATTATTATTACTTATACTTGATTAGAATTCAGAAATAAATGTTAAACAAAAATAACCAGTACATTAAAACAATATAAATAAATTAAAATCAATTAATTCTAAAAGATAACAAAAGGATATAGATGGAATAAAAAAAATTGTAAAGGGGAAGGGAAGGCAAAATGGAAAATATATAAAAAAAATATTCTAATTTAGTGTAAATGAATGGTGATTGTATTGTCACCATAATTTTTATTTCATACACCATATTTTAGTTACAATTAAACTCTTTAATATTTACTCATTATAGCAATTATTTTCTTAACTTTTTTTGGACAAATTATTATCTTCAACATTCCATTAATTATTACGTTTCGTCTTTGATCACGATTTACATCAAAATATATATATTCATACTTTGTATTTATTTATTTGGGAAAAATATTTTTTTGCACTTTTTATTTATTTATTTTTAAAACTATGTTGTTTGGATATAAAACTGTTATCAAATACAAAATGTATTAACTAATAAAAAGTTCGAGGATAAGATTGACATGAAAATCATTAGGGACATAAGTGCTATAATGAGAAAAAATTAAGAACCTTAAAAATAATTAAAATGTGGTGGAAGAAATAAAAATTGTGGTGTGAATACATCCGTAAATAAATAGTGTCAAAATTTAGTGTAACATATTCATTACATCATATTTACCTAATCATTGAAGAGCTTTTTACACCAAATTTGCCTAACTATTGGAGATGTCTAACTATGGAAACAAATTCTACTATGCACAGACACCTTAATACAGTAAGATTATTATCTATATGCTGGCCATATGGATACTTTAAACATTTTTCTAGACACTTTCATTTAAAATTTTAAAAGTCATACATTCAAGAAGAAATAAATAAAAATAAATAAATAATTATATACAATTTAAAATTTGAAGCCGGTGGATATGAGTAGGTCGTTTTTTCCTAATTCGATAGTGAAGAATACATTTTGGAATTGTAGATTAATGTAGAATGTATGGTTAAAAAATAAGAAAAAAAATTTGAGTTTGCGTGTAATATTATTTTATTGAAGAATGTGTGGTTGAAAAGAAAAGAAAGAAAAATATATTTTAAAAATAATAGAGATCGAACGAGGGTCTAATCTACCCAGTAAGCACTTGTAAACAAACTGGTAAACAAAACTCAGTGCAAAAATAGACAACTTCACCTTATTTTCATCATTAAACCCTCTTTAATAAATTCTAGAATATACAAATTGGATTTGGCCCCCACGAACCAATCCCAAAATTATTATCATGGATTACACTGTATACAAGAATAATTTCCATTAGGCACGTCAACATCGTAAGTCACTAGGAAATACCAGAATACACATTGTAACATTTTATTCATAATTCACTTTCCACTAGTTAGTGATTTCAAATAAGGAATTTTTCGTAGGATGAGATGGGGTTTTAGCAAAGGAATATCCACGTATGCATACATAAGAGAATAAAGGCCAGAAACACAATAATTTTCACATTTCTTATGTGCCAAAAATTGTGGTAGATAAAGCCTTAAAGCTCTATTGGATCCAATTCTATTTGTTCATTTCATTTCAATAATTCATTATCACCACTACTGATGCATCATGCACCATTAATTTATCACACCATCTAGTTGACCAATTAGACAAATCGTACGAAGCCATATTAAGGAAAACAACTGAATAAATTTACATGCCTTGCACTTTTTAGAATCGGAACCGTCCCTTGTACTGGACAGAACCTTGAAGACAACATAGTTGAGACAGCACAACCTCATATGTCTAATGAATCTGGGTTGTGGGCATGCATCAGTCGATACTCGATATGTTGTATTGTTCTGAACCACCAAATGTGATTCAAAGTCTATGCTAACCCGTTTCTTGTTTTCCTTTGTAAGATACACCAAAAATTAGAATTACAGAATCTGATTGTGAATTCTATTAAATGAATGAATATGGATGTAGAAAATTATGAGAAATAGATGAATAAATGCACTTTTAGTAAAAGTACGGACATAGAAGGATAACATATTAATATCGTCAATTCATTCCACTTTGTTCTTAACAATCGTATTTTAAAATCAAAAGATATAACGTCAATTGTGAATAATGAAAATGGGTCTAGAGAAAAGAATTTTTTTTAGATGTCAAGAGATACCTAATCAATCAAGGAGTTATCGAATGTCAAATGTTTAACTTTTCAAATACCTTTATTGAGGATAAATGAAGATCTTATCATAACTCGATCTAATGCCTTCCAAACACGATATTATGGTTCATAATCAACTTAAAAGGAATTTCAAATTGAGAGGTAGAAGGATATCGTAGAATTACGCATTAGCTCTTAATAAATCTCAGAAGAACGACACATTTATTTATAAGAATTTCGTCGCTTGAGAATTAAATATGTAAGTATTATGCCCTAAATCCAATCAACTTGAGATATAAACACTTTAAAATATATATATATATATAATCGATATATTTTAATGGCAATATTTATTATTTAATTGAATTTATATTCTAATAAATTAAATAATAGAATCCGTAGATTCAAGTCTTGATAATTTGTTAATCACAAGGAGTTGTGATTGTGAGATACAAATTACATATGACTGAATCTTAAATC
>CAIGRB010105216.1:0-21055 GCA_903798255.1 Fraxinus quadrangulata | reverse complement strand
GAGAGGAATAGTAATTTTTTAAAGAATGTGTAATTTTAACGGTGTGATTACTCTGTTTTCTATGAGTGACCAATTTCATCAAAAAATTCTTTTCAGAAAAATTAAAAAAGTTCCATCAAACGAGCCGATAATATCATAATATGTGCGTATAACAAGATTTTAACTTTTGATGAGGATGGCATGGTTTGACATTAATTGGCAAGGCGAGTGATGAATGGTAACACGTGGTAGAAGCTGGATAGTTTATTCGGACCCCGCGCAGCACGAGGGAGAATTGATTGGGTTCAGTTCCTGAGTTGATATCACTACACCAGTTGTTACAGTTTCAACTTTAAAACATCAAATTTTCAAATGGAGAATTGGATCGTGACAGTGCACCCCAGCTAGCAGCAGCTATACTTAGGCGTGGACTTGATTGCTTCTAGAAATGGTTTATTTCTATTTCAAGTTGGCTGCTATCTTAAGCAACAAGGATAAGACTGAGCTTTAGGAATTAACTATAAGGTTAACATTGATTCAAGTAAACAATGCAATGAGGGGGTAAGAAGAGGATAAGAACGACTAGATTAGAGTAGAGATACTTTTTGTATCCCTCTTTCTGTTATTTAAGTCTTTTTATGGTACTTATTGAACAAAACTCAAGAATTGTTTAATGGACATTGTCCGGAATGACGACATATTTGGCTCATATTGGAGGGGTGCCGGTTCCAATTGGGGCCAAATATGTGCTCGGCACCCCTCCAATATGGGCCAAACCATGTGATCATTATGGACACTACTGTGGATAATGCTATGTATCCAAAGTATTGTCCTTGTTTAATTAAGTTCATGTTTGGTACAAATTAAAATTTTTATTTTTATTCTTCTATTCATTTTCAACCACACATCTTTTAATAAAATAATATTTTTCATTACATGAATAATTTTTCCTTATTTTTCAACCACACATTCTCCATTAATCTACTATTCCAGAATAAAATTTTTTAAAATAATGTGGCTCATACACACCCTATGCTTTCGATAAAAGTTTCAATAAATTTTGTGAAAAAATCAGTAGGTACACGCTCTGATACCAGTTTGTTATAATATGAGGATAAACATGTCAAAATATAAAGTAAATAGTATAAGTGCTTAAGAACAAAAATTAATTGACAGATGAAAGGAGAATTCACTAACATATGGAGAAAGAATACAAAAATTTTGTGTTTACAAATTTATCTAACATGTCTAGTCACAATGAAGAGCTAACTATATAGAAGAAACCTTTCAAACCCTAAAAATAGAGTTATAGATGAGAAGAATGCTGAAAACGCGTAAAAAAACGAGAATCAAGTCACATCGAGAGTGGCCCTCCATGACCACAACCAATGCAAGTCGAACTTATTATGCAAGTCTTTTCTCCTGAATTTTTTATGTTGAGTGTGATGCTCCACTCTACCTAATACGGATCGAAATGAAACAAGCTCATTTTTATGGTGCTTGTGGGGCCTCCACTTAGTTCGGTTGAATTTACCCAACTTACATTCTCCGATGTATGTTAAGTCGTTTTTACTCTAATGTACTAAGCATATTTTTACTAAATAAAGGACCACTCATACAAGCTTATATGATATATTTTTGAGGTTGAAAAAATGAAAATTTTAAAAGTGAAAGTTCAAAAATGTGCGCACCTAATACATGACCATCTCACACATTTCCTCGACGGTTAAAGTCACGTAAAATGGGGTTATAATCATAATGTGGTTAAATAACATTATTCATTTTTATTTAATAAAAAGTGAGGATTGGAAAAGATGCGCATGATAAGCGGAGGATTCCTTGACATTTATGCTTTCGATGAAATGCTTTTGCTTATTTTACGGCTTAATTTGGCTAAACTTTTAATAAATTAATTAAATAAATTAGTGCCATGTTTATCCCGACAACTAGAACTCATGTTTCCCATCTTCAAACGATGCTAAACAGCTAATCGAGATTAGATTTGTGTTAAAAAACTCACATTTGTGGCTAATCACTCTTATTTTCTTGATTGTGTTGAATTAATAATACGCTAAACATGTAATTAGGCGCATTCATTCGTTGGAGAATACTTTATCGTACGTCTTCATATTTTTCGGGAAAATTGATCGGTGGTCCTTCGAATAATACACTCATTTGTCGTTACAGTGAATAATCTTTATTATTTCATTCTTTTTTTACTTTTTAATATTTTATAAAGTATTTAAGTAGCTAATTGAGATCCCGTGAACGTGCAATTCATGTTCTTTAGTTTGTAGCTTTGTACCTCACTCTATTGTTTTGAGAAATGACCTGAACATCAAAATGACTTTAGTGGGTGCAATTATATCCTTTTTGACTTGTTTTAGTTTATCAATTATGAATTCAACAATATTCTGTTTAGTTCTCGTATTTAAAACTTATTTTCAATCATACATTTTGTAGATTTTACAATTTTAATCGACTTTTCAAACACGTATGTCATCAATTTTTATCAAAATCTACTAAATTTTTATTTTTTAACTGAACCGAACAGTGACTAAATTTTATTTTCAATAGATTTAAGTAATAAACTTGAAGGATAAAAAAAAAAAGTTACTATTGTGTTGGTTAATGTTTAAGTTCATAATCAATTGTGTAATCGACACGAGCACAATTTTCATAAACGATAGTGGTGTTATTCTACATGATTTATCCCGACAACTAGAGCTCGTGTTTCCCATCTTCAAACGATGCTAAACAGCTAATCAAGCTTACATTTGGAGTTTTTTTTTTAACGAGTTAGTGGCTAATCAGTGTCATTTTCTTGATTGCGTTGAATTAATAATCACTTAAACACGAATATGATCACATTCATTCGTTAAAGAAGTCTTTAAATTATGTACATTGTTAACTTTGCCGTACATTTTTTAATAATTTTTCAGAAAAATATATATATGAAGTGGTCCTTCGTTGTAATTGTCTATTAATTAATACGCTCATTTTGTTTGAAAACTACCTGTATTATGGTGTACAATCTTTATTAATTACTTTTTTTTTCATTTCATACTTTGGATTATTCCATCATTGAAGAGTGCAAATGCATTTCTAAAGTATTTAAATAGCTATTTGAGATCTCGTACGTGTTATTCATGTTCTTTGTTTGTAGGTGAATACCTGAACATATTTTGTTTTGAAAAGAGTTTGTTTTAATGGTCAACAATATGGTTTTTTGTGGGAGTGGTTTCTTTATCTTAACACCTTTTTCGAGCAGTTTGTTTTTATCATTAAATTACGCAACAATACAATGTATATTGTTGATCTTCAAATTCGACTGGAACCAGTAGTCAATATATCTCAACTTCTCTCTCGTCCACATGTATATTATTTGTACGCTTGAACATCACGTTAGCATATACAAGATCTTAGCTCCGATGATTTTGACGATCACGTGCATTCCAGCTCAAGTCAAATGGGGAATGATATATTTTGGTCTGAGAGAGACATAATTGATGAAAATATGGGTGCCAAATTGAGGAGAGAATTATCAATGTTACAATTCAAGATTGACGTAACATTTGGATGCCACTGAATGTGAGTGTTTGTAGTCAACAGAGATGAACCGAATCTCATTAAATGCGTGACAGATGGTCTCATCACAACGATTTAATGATCAAGCCCAAATGTATCAATTTATAGCCATCATAGACCTATGGCCTCTATAACTTGAATGTAGATTAAAAAGTTGTGATCTAACTAAGCGACATCGTTGCATGACATTGCATCAATCATTCAAGTGTGTGTGCAATTTGGTCGAAACGAGGCTTGTGGCAGATGTCCCTCGCCTTGAAAGTGTATTGCAACAAACATGATGTGCCTCCTCTCGGATAGCAACGTTCCAAACGAGACGTCCAAATGCATGGCCTAATTGTCGCGAGGCAAAGCGGAGTGCTGATCTGCTAAGTGGCCTGTCTCGTAGGCGGAGGTGTAACACACACCACGAGCATACTTTTCATCGAACTTTTATTTCCAAGTGAGGATAACAAACTTGAGACATGGAGTTCAAGCATTGGTGAGCGAGGGGATAGTGGTGACCATAGCACTGTTGTTAATGGTATTTCCATTTACAGCTATCACCCAATAAATTATAGAACTACCCATTCATAGAAAATAAAAATAAAAATAGAAAAAATGATTCCTTTCAAGGACCTTAATTCTTAGCAGGAGGTCGAATCGAAGTCAAGTCTACATCTTATCGTCATGTGCAAGGCAAAATAAGTTATCATAGACATGAATGTAAATGCGCAGACAAAAATATCTTTTAGCTAATGGAATCCTGAAACGGATTAAGCCACTTTGCCAGATGAATTGTGATAAAAAGGTTGATAGATTCGTAGGTGAATGGAAAAAATTAGATGAAAATGATGATAGTGTTTAAGATAGTCCAATGATAGACTGACATATGACATTATGTTAACCCATCTATCAACCAAAGTGATACTGTAGCATGATTGACCTGTACCGATAATTATATTTATCTCTATTACAAATGATCATCAATTTATTTGATACGTGGTGTGTTTGGAAAATTTACGAAATAAATTTTATATTTAGGGTATATTTATAATTTGCATATCATATTTTACAAATTTACATTTTACATACCGTATTTTACTCGTTAATAGCAATTAATATATTTTGAAAGAAAATAGAAATATTTATTAATTTGTCATTATAAATAGCTAAATAGAACAAAATATCCTTAGTTAAAAAAATAACCAATCACACTGTATATATTAATTTATGTACTTTTTGTATACAATTTTTAAATTTTTTTACTCTTTTTAAAACTTAATTATTAGAATCTTTTGATATTTTATTAGTTTTTTTTTTCTTTTAAAAGACGGTCTTTTATTGTGTGGTTTATAAAATATATCATCTTCATTTTCTACAAACTACAACTTGAAAAACTAGAAAATGAATTAATAAATTAATAACGTGTTGAAAAAAAATAGTTCCGTGTGACAAATAAATTAGATAATGTCAAGAATTTTTAAATTTTTTTTTTTTTTATACTCTTTCTTTTTTTCTATTTTTACGAGAAACTTTAAAAAGAGAAGATAAATATAAATATTACTGATAAAATTATATAGCTCCGTGTGACAAATAAAATTAGAAAATATCAAGTTAATAGTGTATTGAAAATACTTTAATTAGTAAAAAATAATTTATGAGAAAGATAAATATATGAGGGGATATTAATGTTTTAGGTGAAAGAGTAATAGAAAATATATTAAATGATATGTGAAGTGTCAAGTAATATAGAATTTAGATTGTGATTCTTATTTTTAATTAGGGGTACTTTGATTTATAATAATTTATAACGAAAAGTTTATAAATATTATTTTGTAAATTTCGATAAATAATAATCTCACTAAATATTTACTTTATTGATTTTATCATTTGATGACATTTCATATAGTCCAACATCTTTTATGACATAAACAAAAACATCTTATGTTACTAGAAAGGAAATTAATAATTTGTAGGGTATGGAATCACGGTCTCTATGAAATATGACATAAATATATTCATCAACCCTAATCTAAAAAAATTAGACCCAATTCATTGATTTAATCCGTTCTAAATATTAGAAATAGAAGGGCTCTTACAATTTGACCATAAAACATGAGAGAGAAGATCTGCTGTTCAATTTTTGCTATTTAATTTATTGTCTACCTACACGTCGTTTTAAATTAACATGTCATCAATTTAGTTGGTTAATAGTGAAGTTAATGATGATAAATTTGAGATAACATATTAATTTAAAAAATAAAATAATATGTGAATAATTAATTGAATGAATCATAAGTTGAACAGTTAAAATTGGACAACGAATCTCAACTCAGAGCAACAATTGTAAGTGCTCAATTGGTCCATAACCTACAAAACAAAATCAAATCTTTCTTCATTCTATGCAACATTAATCAAAATTAGTTGATTATGGCCTATTGAAATATCTACTAATTAATTAATTAATGGGGGAGGTAAACCAATCAACAGATGGTCAAATGCTTAAAAGCAAAACCCTCAAAAGAAGGGCCTTCAATCTTTGCTATTGGAGGACAAAACCCTAATTTAATTTATCACTTCCATAAACATATAAAAGCAACAAATCTATCCATTAATCTCTTAATTAATCTAATTCATAGAAGACGTGGTTGAATGACATTCCTTCATTTAAACACAAATTAATTCTTAATTAAATTCTTAATGATAGCTGTCGATTCTTATGTAAACTTCCACAACCTTCATGCACATGCTCATCACTTTTCCTTTTTGTGTACGTGGTGTTCATCTATGTATGTAGATGCCCATTGCTAATTATTATTAATTACTAAATATCACGTCAATTGAGAATCATTTTTTGTACGATTATAACCATACTATAATTCAATTATTTTAGTAATACCTTACTTTTCGTTTTTCAAAATGTAATTTACCAACTGTAATAAATATTATAATTAATACTCACGTTCAAGTATGTATTTTCACTATTCACGTGCATTTATAATAATTAACATTTATTTTTAAGGACTTACATTTCTCTCATATTTAAATCAAGAGTAAATAAATGATCAAATATTATTTTCACGACATTTATAAAACATTTTAAAATAACGTGCTACGCACATTCAATTCTGACTACATATAAATTAAACAGCATTAATAAGAAATTGAAGTTATAAACACAATATAATAAATAGTGCGTACCATGTATACGATTTTATACGCAAGTACGTAGTCAAGAAACGTTCTCTACATATAAATCGAATTCATTTTCTATAAAAATATCTGGTTGCTAAATTTTGAACTTAGAACTATTAGGAGTTATATAATAAATCGCATGATCTGCGCTGACAAAAACAAATCTTGAATGCCTTTTTCAGGTAAACCAGATCCAAAGACAATGCATAATGTGAAATTGCAGAGGGAGTTCACTGTAGAGAAGAATCTAAATCCAAGCTTATGATATCTGATATTACTAATATATTATTATTCATGTGATTTAATACTTCTATGTGAAGAAATATTTACTTAGTACAAATTTAAGCCACGTCTCTTGGTGGTCCTAAATTCTACACCAATCTCTGTAATGTTGATTCCCTCGTAAATTGTGTTTCAAATTTTTAAACGTTAATTAACTATAGTGTTGCTTTCCTAAAACGTAAACGCAACTTTTGACCAAGTAAAAGAATAATTTCGAGCGAACTGCTTCTCACGATAAAAATTCACAATAATTATGATAAACCGGTCGCAATCTATAGTAATAGTAAAACTAGGTATTTTTATGGCGAGCCTGCTGCGGTGGTGATGGCAGCGGCAACGGTTTAATTGGGATTGACGAATATGACGATGTTTTTGTTTAAAATTTTCCACTTTTCTACTTGACGGGGACAAGATAGTGATTTAAATATGCCTCGCAGTTGCGAACGACAATTATAATTTGACTATCAAATAAGCAAGATCACGCTTCACAAAGTATGATGGAGCATTGAAATTTGTAAGTAAATTGCAACATAAATCATATTACTCCCACTAAAACCACTTTAATCACATTAATTATCATCAGATAAAAGATTCCCAGTAAGATGGTCAAGTCTTGACAATTTCCAGAGCTCTTTTTTCAATCAGAAATTTGGTAAGAGGATGGTTATTAACCTTAAAACTTTGATATGGCTTTAGTTTCAGTGGGGGTATAGATAGAGAATTAACTCAAGCACCAATTGGCTCGGTAGCTTGCTTAAGCCATTCCTTCTCAGTTGTATTCAGGTAAGGTGCAAGGATTTCCCTGCACTTGGAATGGTAGTTGTTCAACCATTCAATTTCTTCAGCAACGAGAAGGCTCGCGTCAATCAACTTTCTTTGATACGGAGCCTGAAAGTGTAGAAATAAGGTAAAAGTGAGTATCCCAGACTACTTCTATCAACTGAACAAAGCCACAATTTACATCTGAAAGAAATGTTCAAATGTGTGCGTCTGAAAGAAGTATGAACTATGAAGGACGACTAAATATGTCCTCCTTGCAGGAGATGTACAATTCTCAATACAGCTTATCGTCACTTTGCACGCACTAGGATGCAGCTCCTATGCAAGTAGCCTAGGGTTCATTACCAGTATCCTGCAAACAACGAGGTCAGGCTCAAGTAACGAGCCTGGAACTACTACAAGATCGATCTTGTGTTCAAGTCTCATCAAATATGTGGCCATATGTTAGCTGAAGGACTGTTTGTTGGTGTTCAAAGAACGCACAAGCAAGCTCAAAATGATTGATAGCTTTGACCTAGCTTGAGGGGGTGCAGAAAGTTGAGTGTCTGTTGAGTAAGGATAAGGAAGTTTGGAAGTTTAGTTCTACAAGAACGACAACATAATTAACTCTAATTTTAATTAACGTGTAGTGGACTGAAATTTCTTCTCTTTAAATGAAAGTAAAAAATTCAAGGGTGTCAACGTGTCACATGATAAGCATGTGGTTAAATCATTTGACGAATTATTAGTGGTAGTTTGGAGAACTGGCTCAGCAATGGTTACAAGCAAAGTATTATCCGAATGTGTACGCGATCAAATACATGCTGGTGCATAAAAAGACAGACGATGAGGCAATATGAAGTTGAATACTTACCCATGTTATATGCTCAAATGACAAGTAGCCTTTGTCACCAAAATTGAACTTCGTATCAGCCTCCTTTACTATAAGCACATTTTCCAATCTTACACCAAATTTCCCATCCTCATAATAACCAGGTTCTGGAAAATGAAAATCAAATCTTCATCAGAGAAAAACAGAAGAAAAATGGTCAATTGTGGATAAACAAATATCAGTAGGATCGTAATACTATGTGGCACAAATAGATGAGCACAAGATAAGAGAGTCATACTTTAAAATGCCAAATGCATATATCAATGAATGCATTATGGTTGTGTATTTCAATACAGGGACATCTGAGAACCAATTAGATAACACATCCAAACTTCCAAGCCTTGCAATATTTTTGCAAGTGCGGCACGACCACTCATTCTCACAGTAGAATAATAGAATTGCATCTCCTTTTCTTTCTCATAACTGAAACTTAAATTTACTTTCCATAAAAATAATGAAGTAGAACAATAAACATACTGATTTGTTTTCCTTTGCCAATGCATAAAGTTAAAGCATTGTTATCTCCAGTCATAGATATATAGATGACATCCTATCCTTCTATTGAAAAAGCTGTGCCTTGCATGAAATTTTTTCTTAATTGCTTCTCATGAAAATGTCATAACAAAAGATATAATACGGGGTTGGACCCAGAAATCAAAGCAGAGGAGTTACAAAAATTAGATACTTACCATCCGTAACAGTCATTGAAGGTTGTAATGGCACATTCCCAGCAGGTGGTCTGAAACTAATTTGATGAGGTCCTAACAAAACCATAAGTCAGGAAATTATTAATTGCTACCAGATTCTCTTGTATAATTGATGTCTCATAGGTTAATAATCCCCAGCACTAAATAAATCTTTAGAAATTAACTCTGTTCCATGTTCTAAAATAAAGAGGTACTAATCCCACAATATATAAAATTTAATTAAGGAAATTCTTTGTAATGTTAATAATTAGAAGAGAATATTTAACATATCTTTTCACATTTAGGGAACGTGTTGACCATGTGAACACGAAAATACAAAACAATTTTTTGCACTAGGCAACAATATACTAAGTACAGATTTCAGGACGTGGAATGAGTTGATTCTTGCAAAACTAAGTTTCTTTAAAGATGCTCAGCTTATACAACATTCTTTGTCAAAGAGTTCATGCAGGAAACCACTATGATAAATTTTATCAAGACAAAAATAAGAATGATAAGTAGTAAAGATAAAGTTCTTGTAAAAGCAAGTACCAAAAAAAAGTTACACTGCAAGCAAACACAAGAAGCTTGAACGGTCAATAGATAATACTACCCAAAGATATTGAGAACTAGTTCACGACTTGTTCATTTTAATATGAATTTGTTCCTATGTTTCTATTGTAGATCATGTAATCAAAGACAATGTTACACTGTATATATGCATGATATTCCTTGAGTTTATAAATGTTAACCATGTAGGTCAGAGCGTAAGCAAATGTCATAGCACTCCAAAATTAATAGCTTCTTCACCTCAAAGTATCATTATGCTTCTTTTTGCATAGAATCAGAATATAGTTAAAAAGGAAAAAATAAAAATTGTTCAATAGGACTACTACTCATAAAGGAAAAAAAATAAAACATTATTTGACCTTAAACAAAAATTGATATTTGTATTACTTACAAGAAATTCAATCATATGTCTAAATCAATATATAACAAGTATCCCAGAGCATACCTTCATGAACGTTTAGGTAAGACCCAATTCCATGACCAGTACCATGTCTGTAGTCAAGACCATCCTTCCACAAAGGGACACGTGCAAGAATATCGAGAATATACCCTGAAAATAGCAGTTGCAGGAAAAAAGCCGAAGAACAAGTTATATTATCCAAGTCTTCACCTAGCCAACACTAATAGACCAGACTGAATTTCTTTGGTGGAATTGTTCAACAAAAGAATTCCAGTCCAATAAAGTCAATAGGAGATTTTCCAAGACTAGAAAACTATATGAATTATCAATAGTTAAATAAAGAAACAATCTTTACCAGTGGTTCCAGTAGGAAACCGAGCATTCCCCAATCCAATGTGACCCTTGAGAACCTACATGAGAACTATGATGTTGATACTCGATAATTAAGAAAAAGGGAGTGTCTTCTTTAATTGTGGGAGAGGAAATTCTTTCAAAACTTTTGAGGAAGATGGATGAATTTTTGAATTAAAATGAAGTTATAGAGATAGAGAACAGTAAGAAATACATGCCAGTGAAATAAAATTCACCACCAATAGATATTAGAACAAAGAAGGAACACCTTTTCTCAGATATGGGCAATAACAGATTCAAAAGTGAAATGGTCTCCTATGCAAAGAATTTATCTAGTACAATTAAGAAGAAAATACATGGAAATTTTATACGACTCATACAGGTACAAGGAATATACATCTCTGAAAGGCAGACTGTTTACAACAAAAAATCTGAGAAACTATAAGTACCATTTAACATTGGCATCGCCTTACCTATTGCAGACATGGATCCAATCATCTAAACGTACTCCCCCGTTGGTTTAAATTTAGGTGATTTGATAGAAAACTGATACTAACACTTAAATATCAAGTGAGATGTTAGTAGAATAAAAGTTTGATTTACTACTGCTGAACAATGTTTTGATAATTGAACATATTTATAACGTTTCAGTTCCAATTACTGTGTCTCAACAATAGAGGGCATATTTAACTTTTCAAATTCAACCAAAAATACTTTCAAAGTAATAATGAATCTCAATTTATTTGAGTTTCAGCAGAACAGTGAATGTATAAGAAACTTCACATTTAGTACTACAAGTTGAATGCATTTTAGTTTGAAAGAACTATTCCAAATACATAATAAATAAGGCTTCAAAGTAGTTTGACTTTGATCAAAATCATTGGCAGGCATTGATAGCACTAAAGGAATCACAATCAGGTCAAGGCCTTAATAATTTTCTTCATTCTGGTAACCAGAAATGGTTAATGTGTCATTTCTAAACTTGATAGGTATGTTGAAGATTTTTTTCTCCAATTTCCTATATGTAAAATGCCCAGAAATTGTCTGATCAAAAGACACTAATAAAGAAATCTACACTTAAAAAAGGCACAAGTTTGGGAGACTCAAGCTTCAGCTATCAACTAGTCTCAGAGATGGTTCTTTCAAGATTATGGCATCTCAAGAGTGATGCTCAAAATAAAAGGCCTGGCATAATATTCCTTGCTCACTTCCCCCCCTTAAATGAAAAGGGAACTTGTATTCTAGACTTCAAGCAATCTAAATTGTGAACAAATTTTCTGCAGTCAGAAATTTAATACTCTACTTGCTTTTTAATTCTCTCGTTTTTCACAAAAAATCACTAATTTCAGTTTTTAATTTCAACACTTTGTATAATTACATAGCATGCACTTTCAGCAGCTAATACAGTTTTTCTCCCCACCCCTGCACCCTGTCCATCAGGGGTCAGGCAAAAAATCTAACTTAGCCTCAAGATTCAACATAACCAAGAGCAAACTTCAACTGCAGATAACAGAAGAAATATTAATAAATAAACAAGTACTACATACCGCAGTATAACATGCTTTCTCATGAGATGTAGGTTTTCCAAAATGAACTGTCCGTGTTATATCAGTTGTTCCATCTAGATACTTCAGAAACACCGAAAACATCAACATAAATAAGCAATATAGTTGGAAAAAAAAAAAAAAATGTAGAATGGAAGTGAAGAGAATAAAGAAGAAACTGAACAACTAATCAAGTAAGTTGACACACCTGAGCTCCTGAATCAAATAGGTACATGCTATTTGGATCAAGTTCAGCACATGATTCCACCATTGGAAAATAATGGATAATTGCCCCATTTGGACCAACTGATGAAATTGTTGGAAAACTCAACCCCCTAAAATGCTGTTGATAAAAAATGTAGTATTAGAAAATAAGTAACTGTGATCGTATTTAATAATTTTAAGATTCAACTGTCTCAGGTTTGCCCCTAAAATATATCTTTTTCAGATATCCACAGCTTCCAATACAGTCTCGACATAAAGTAGGAAAATAGAACGTAAAGCCATGCCAAGACTACCAAGCTTGGACTCTTTTCAACTTCTTACACGTACAAGAATTTACAGCGCTTGAGTGACGTAGCATTAGTAAACTTTAAAAACTAATTTCTGGTTCAAATGAACAACTAGCTAATGTTACATAGGGATTGGGGTTAGTATGAACAGACAGCATTAAGTTTTTGGGTTGATTATCCAGTAAGGACTTAATTTTCATTCCAAGACTGAAAATGAGACATTAGCAATATGACTGATGGATAATTAGATAGAAAAGACATTTGTCAAAGCTTCTCAAGGGATCAAAAACCACTGAGAGACGCCCAAGACTAAGCATGTCATGTAAGAAGCAATGGGTTTGACCATGTCTCTAATGAAAAGTTGAAAATAGATATGGCTTTTTTTTTTTTGCTAGAAAAGTGAAGTCAATGCCTGTTTAGATGCGCGAAACTCCTCTAGCTTGTCACTTACAGACACTTCAGTCAGTTTCAGAGATTTCCTGTCATACCATTAAACAGCAACATGTTGGAGTAAGATACACTAAACAAGAAAGCAACGACTATCAAATCTAAAAACACAATTTCAAAACCAAGATCCATTCAGTGAGATACTATCATCCTCAAAAGTTTTTTCCCCTATATCAATCTCAAGCAAAACTGAACACCTCTATGTAGTGTTTTATTCATCAAAATGAATACTTTAGTTTGAAGTCATTAGAGAAAGAAAATTTTCTCTATTTTTTCACTTTTATCCGTGACATAAGGGACACGTGTGGCCTTGAGGCTCCCTCTTAATGAAAGAAGAAGAAGGATAAGACTGGCCATGTAATAGAAATTTACAATGTAACATTTAGAAGTGATTAGTTTGGGAAAGAACTGAGTGTGTACTTTCAAGAACTGCAGCAATAGTTTTACAGATGAAGAGAAGATCTTCACTTCAAGACAGAGGGAAATGCACAAGAAAATTAAAGATGAACCTCCCAATCACAATGCAGTATCATTCCATTCTATTCAATAGTTTACAGCAACAATGCATTGTCAAGTGAGTAATTCTAGACAAAACCAACTGGACAATTTTAAACAAGACAACTTCAAGAAAGAGACAAAAGTCAGTTTCATAGCTGAACTGAAATAGCAAAAGTCCCAGCTGGAAAATCCTAGCTTTTGGTATGGTCCAAGTCTAAAAGGCAGGAGTCCAGTTCTTCATGAATAAATCAATCTTAACAATTTGGGAAAGAGTAATTGACTGTGTACCATCCCCAGGGCTCTCACGCTATTAATAGCCTAATTTCAGACTAGACAAAAATGTTCGGCATAACACTTGACAAGTAGGTTCAGAAAAAAAGTAATGGACAAAAGCCACAAACAATAGGCAAAAAGCATTGGTCTGTAATCTTGCACAGATAATCGTACTATAACAAACTTACTGTTGGTCATTCTTCTTGATACTTTCACCCTCAATAAAATATCCAGAAGCCCCATAAAGTTCCTGCATCTGGGGAAACAGCAAACTATTGCGTCAAATAATATTCCCAGATATGGAAATGTAACAAAATGTGATGATAATTAACAGTAATTGTATGTTTAAGCCTCGCACTTGCATATATAATTGTAGAATTTTCAAGATGACCTATTATGCAAAAAGCATAGAGTAAAATAAAGACACGACACTTCTGCAATAAATGAAAAAAAAAAATATTTTAGTAACATGCACAGCTCTTGTGAATCGAGGAAACAGGGAGGATTATACATATGAACAATACTAATAAGACTGATATTTTGCCCACAACTCTGGAAAATAATTGATAGGAGTAAGATTTAAAAGAGAGGGATCTATTCTTCAGGGGTTCATTCTAGAAAGTTTTGCATCCTGGAGGTTAGGAAACAAAAGTTTTTTCAATAACAGAACTCACATCACCAGAGGTTGAAATTTTCCATTCATATTTCATGCAGAGTGGGCAGGATGTTGCTAAATTAAATATCAAAAGAAGATTATTTCGATTTTTTTATTGCATCTTCGTTAATTAGATTTTTGCAGTTTCATTTTTTCCTTTGCATGACTTCATTCTACATATCTATGGGTTTATGCTAATATACTCTTAGAGGCCTAGACTCCAAGGTAAAAGTTTTGATGTGGATTTGGAGATACTTCTGCAGTCAGAATACATCTTATCATTTAGGCTACATAATCATGTTATAATATTTTGTTTCTTATAGAATATTTTTTTTATAATGCATGTTATTAATAATGTTAGTTAACCACCAGTACCAAATCTTACAACTCGTAATTTGTTAAGATGGAATTTGATTCTCTACACTGTTCACAAGATTAGAACTATGCCTTTTGCTATAGAGACTAACAGAACAGTACCTTGATTTGATTCCTTAAGATCAAAATGAATTTATTATATCCAAATCTCTTGCACATTCATTTATACCTGCTTGTCCAGCCAAACAAGATATTGCACAACAGCTGCACCATCCCGAATGTGTGCATTCTTCAATCCTTCCATCTCAACAGGATTCTGAAAATAATATGCCAGCCACTCAATAAGCACAAAGTTACTCTAAAAGCATTTTCGAGAGCCTTGTAATAATACATGGAATAATTTATAAGATGGTTTCACTATACATCTGATCCCTATATCAATAATCACTTATGAAACATCAATTACATATCAAGAAAGAAATTGAAGATAAGCCAGCATGTCCCACATATGCACATAGCAAAAAAGAAATAAAGAAAAAATGACAGCTCCAAAAAGAAAATTACCGAAAATTTCAAATGGACTATGAAGCTTGAAAAAAATACTAAGGCCTGTGGACATATTGCATTTTTCCTGTCAGATATTAACTATATACTGCTGAGACATCTTTCATCCCTGGTTGTAATGCCAGGGCTATGGTTTCTTCACTAAAGTTCTAGGAGCAAAATACTTTCCAGCTGCATTGCAATGAAATCAAACAACAATATCTGTACCCTCATTTTTTAACATGCTATCTTCTCTTCTTTCATATACTTCCCGATGCTCCACATTTTCCTTTGCATGTTAATAAAATTTAATCATATATTAGGAGGGTCAAAGCAGAGTTACGTTCATATTTCATAGAAGATAATAAATGCACAGACATATTTTATTCTTCATGAAAAACACAACTAGATATTTGAGGTGCCTAAGATAGAATCAGGAAAACCACATGACAGAAGAAGCTTATAAAATAATGTAGTTAGTTTCAATAATTTGAAAAGCATTGACGAAAGTAAGAATGATTCGTAGTTAAAAGTGTGATTATTTTGTATTCCTTGGCCATCTTGAATTACTACATTTTTCTAAGTAAATTAAATGACAAGCAAAATAAATATTATGTAAAGAGTTGCAAATTTATTTTCGACAATAATGATATTTCATTTAGAGAATACATATACCCATTCCAATTCTTAAAACGATATGAATTATATCGTTTGGCAATGTCATGGTGTGAGTTATTATAAATGCTGAATGAAAATATATTTCTAATGGTAAGAGTATAGGATCTGTATGCAGTTGGAAGATGTGTCAGGTATAATATGTGGATGTGACTTGCATTAGCCTTTTCCCCCATTGAGAAAAAATCCCATCGATGGCTGCCCCATATATTTCTCAGATCTCGTGACTGGTGCTTCCATTCAATTGACAAACCAAAAGAGAGATGGAGAACAAAATTATCAGGAAAGAATTTTGAGTCTATAGTAGATGCAACTACCACTAACCGCATCATAACTGTGGCGAATTAACAACACATGACAGTCAAAATATTAAGTCTCTAAACTACAGAAATATCAATAAAGGCAAAAAAAATAAATATGTCCTAAGATTCAGGCATAACTTAAGCAACAACATATAAGTGATAGAAACTCAGGGTTATAATATATTTCTCAACAATGAAAAAAAAGATCTTAGGTAAGTTATACACAGTAAGAGCAACTTGAATCCAGCTCCAATTACCCACGTGCAAATACAAGGAATTTTCACATATTAAGTTCTCAAAATATTATTCCCAATAAACTCTGTCAATTAACAACAACACTACCTTCAGTACTGGTTTCAATCACCCAACTTACTGAAAAAAATAAACGAAAAAACAGAAAAATAAAATGGAAATTCCTATTATAGGTGAGTGGTGTTTAAGATAGAATGCACTACCTTTAGGGCTTTGGCAAGGCTTAAAGGTGATGGCTTTATGAGAACCTTATCCACCTTCAATTTTGAATACAAAGCAAAGCAGCATGTACCATCAACCCATACAAGGTTATTACAACTCTCTTCTTCAACGTTATCATTCCCAGCCCCACGAGAATTGCTATCTATTTTATTTGCAATGTCATGTTCTGCTTCGTTGACTGAACTGGAAGGAGTAAGCTGGTCAGATGCAAGTAAGATCGCATCTGAACTCACGGCGCTGTAATCCCGCACTTCAATTCCATTTTTCTCCATATAAAAACTTGTCTGCAAATCATTTGAATTTTGATTAAAAAATCAACAAGTACAAAAAGAGCTTCTTTGCTTAAACTATTCATAAACTAACCTCCGAAGATATCTTTCTTTTGTCCACGTAAAAGAAAGCTGAAGCTAGCGTTACTATAGCATATGCATGAACAACGGGGTTGTAGGAAACATCAGTTCCACGAATATTATACAACCAAGCAACCTGAAATGTTGATAGAATTAGCAACGAAACTTAAAAGCATTTGGGTCTTAACTTGATGCAGGGTATGAGTTGGATGTCATAGACTCGCCTCATCAAGGGCAGTTATTATGATAGCACGAGCTTTTTCCTGAACAAGCTTTTCCCTCAAATCCTTTAACTTATCTTGAACGGAACAACCAGAAAATTCAAGTGGATGGATAATAACAGGATTAATTTCCAGCGGAGGTCTACTTTTCCAAACTTCATCTACAAGGTTTTTGGATGTCTGGACCAACTTCTGCTGTTTCTTAGAGAAAGCACGCTCCCATTTCTGTGCAGTGTCAACTGATACACACCAGGGGTCAACACCAATAGCTGCATCTTTTGGTAGATTCTAGTACAGAAAAATGAAAAAAATTGGTTGAAATAGTAAGATAAATCTATTACAGCTTCTTTCAAAATGAGAATAGATATTGAGACGAGCCCATAAATAGCAGAAACTAGATTACACAAAAACTGTGAAGTGAACTCACGTCTGCCATCCAAATATCAACAGCTGGGTCTTCCCCCATGCGCATTAGCTTCCACTGGTCACTGAGCTGTTGTGATGCCTGCAAAAAGTACCTTCCATCCGTCCACAGTAATGCTTCATTCGCCATTATAAGCGCCAAGCCTACATGAAATCCAAATGTTGAGACTTAGTTAGAATCAAATAGATCAATGACAACGAAAAGACAGATAAAAAGGCACACCAGAAGGGATTGTGCATTTGACAATTGTAATGGCAACCACTGTTATTAATGTGCCAAAATCTCAATTCATTTTGGTCATATCCAAGGATATGTGAAGACATTTACCATAAAGATAATAATTTGATGATATCATTGCACAACATCAGACAATCTTTTCAAAGTTGCTGCGGTCTATACCTCAGAATTAAATCTAACCACCCAATCGTTCACGTGATAACAACAATGATTTATTACCTTAGGTGAAAGATTATCATTCTAAAAACCAATTCTTCCTTGAACTTGGGTTATTATCCATATCAAAAGTAAACACCTTAATGCCGCAAAAACTGATTCGCTCTTGCCAAAGTAAAAAAAAAGCAAAACAAAACTTTGGCATGTACTGTAAAATGCATTTCTAGAGTTATTCAATTCTGTGAAAATTAAATTAGTAAAATAGAAACAAACCCGCACTGCCGGTGAATCCAGATACAAATTCACGCCTTTTGTCCCGCGCAGATACATACTCACTCTGCCAAATCAACATCCACCAATTATATAATTATGAAACCCACTCAACACCAATGGTCGAATCATATAAACACATAAAGATAACGCATTAACAAATCAAGTAATTCAATTGTAAAACCGAAGCATCTGAATTACAGTAAATATCTACACAGCCAAATACAGGAGACTGACCTGATGATAATCTTTCGACGGAACGACAAGAGCATCGAGTTTGGGAGAGTGAGATGTCATTAGAGACCTCAGAGCAACCAGTGTTTCTTCCGCCATCCTTCTCTCTCTCTCTCTCTCTCTCTCTCTCTCTAAATGTGATTAGCTTCTAAATGAAAAATTCTGCTCCTATATAATATTTCTTCTATACATCCTTATATATAATAACTAGTGTTCTGGCCGTGAAAGGGATTATTTTGAAAGTAATATTAGCAATTCAACGTTAAGGATTAATGAGAGAGATTAACTCGATAAATCCCAAATTAAAATTAGTAGAACTCCTAATTTAATTTTGTCGTTGAAACTTACAATGGTACTTGCGTATTATGAGATAAATTACTATCACGAACGAATCAAATAAAAACACATACGATAGAATAAGAGTTAAAAAAAATAAAATTTGGGTTGGGGTTCAGGAAGTCATCCAATCAAGAAAATATACTAACAAAATAAGCAAAATCAAGTATCGATAAAATGATAGAAACCAACCACGGTCATTAGAGGCATATTTAGAATGAGAATATGGAGGCTTTTATGAAGCATGGTATTTTCAATAGCTAATAAACATAGTTATTTTTCCAGAAACATGGATGACACAAGGTCGAAGAGGAAGCTTGACCAGCATACAAATAAAAGAACATAACCAATATAACTACTTTTGTTGAAAAATATTACACCGATAATGTACATGAATTATATTCTCAAAACATATCATAAATATGCGTGAAATCGAAACATAATTCGACTTACTAAAATAGGGTTTGAGAATACAAACCAATGATTCTTGTTGTCAAACATATGACGTAAGATTGTATCATTTCTATTCTTTATTTCAAACCTTACATAAAATCAAAGTATGTTAGAAAATTTCTGAAATAAAAAATAATAGAAAGAATTTAGAAAAATAAAATAAGGAGATATAAGTGAACAATTGACCGAGACAAGTGTTAGACACTTTCTCCTTAAGATGAATTTGCTCCGCATCGGTGCTAACGATTTTTCGACAATCATATCTAAGATACAACGATCACGTCTCGCAATAGGAGCACTTCAAATTACATAGATCAACAAAACTACTTATATTTTGAACTCTCTTTGTATGAAACTTGACTCCAAATAAATGTAGAATTTGAAGTGAATATGCATTAATATGATAATGCAATCGTGAAGTGAATGAATAAATGAATGCAAATAAACACATGAGATCTATATANAAAATGTTTGTCTCAAAAGACATAACCTATGGAAGAGACACAACTATTGGAATTAGTCTCTACATTACAAGAGACACATCTCATGGAAAATGATAATGTCAAAAGTCACAATCATTAGAAAAACACATTTTCAACCAAACAATTTCTAAAATATTCCATAATATTCTAGTAATTTTCTAGAATATTTCATAATATTCTACTAATTTTTCAATAATTCTCGTATTTAAGTGAGTTTAAATTTGGTTTAATTTTTCATTCACCAAATAACAATTTACACTTAAATAATCATTTAAAATTGGCCAAAACCAATTTTCGATACAAAATTCCAACAATCTCCCAAATGAATGAAAATTAATGCAAATGACTATGCTGACACTAAAGAGAGTTTAAACGGAAAGCTATTACATCTGGATAGGTACCTTATGGGTTTGAACATTCCATAGTAGAATAATATTGGATTTACTTAGCTAATCAATGAACGCGATACCTTGAACTGTTCGCCGTTGGTGTAAGCCAAGACAATAGTATCAACACAATAACCTCCCTAATATTTTCGAGTTCTCACTGTTGTGTTCATTTTGACCCTGAATAACTCTTGGATTTCATAAGTATTTTAGAGGATTCAAGCCTTTGAAACATTCTCATAGAAGCGGGCTTCACTTCAAGCTTATATAGGTGAGCTCCTATAAAGAGTATGATGTCCTACTCCACTTGATTTTAATTAAGATATAGGAATCATTAAAAGATTATCTTAACCTCGAACATTTTGCAGAAAGCACATTAATATCTTAGGAATGAGTTAGAAAATAATTTCCTAAATGCTTCATTTCATCTCCATAACTTCGTTGTCACTTTGAATTAAGATCTTGAGATCTCCGATCAACAAGGTAGTGTTACCATTATAAGGATTTTTATGTAGTAGGCTTTAATCTCATTCTAATTGTTAGGTAACGTACTTGATCTCTTGATAAATCTTTTGTAAGTGTAT
>CAIGRB010105209.1:12026-23708 GCA_903798255.1 Fraxinus quadrangulata | reverse complement strand
GAAATAATTGAAGACAAATAGTATTATTACTGTCAATAACTGTAATAGTAACCGAATTTCCACTGAATATGCTTGTAGAAGTTGAGGGGTTTTCCACTAAATAGTAACCGAATTTCCACCGAATTTCTGTTTTGGGGAAATTTGAAATTGGGGATTAAGAAATTTTAGTGGATATCAAAAGGAGAAAAGAAGGCGAAAAAGAAGAAGATGGGATTAATATCTGGAATGATGATGGGTATGGTGTTCGGGGTTGCGTTGATGGTTGGTTGGCGGCACATGATCCGGTACAGAAGCAGCAAGCGAATTGCGAAGGTGCTTTTCATTTCTCAGTTTTTGCAATTAATTAGTTCATATTTATTGATCGTGTTTTGTTAATTAGTGAGTGAATTTGGCCTGGTTTCTTCGAGACGTATTTTTACAATTAGATGAACAAGTAATTTGAGGAATAAGTAGAATTTATATTAGTTTTATTGAAAAGACTATCAAAGTTTATTGTGCTGTTTCTGGCTGTTATTTTAGCTGAATTGTGTTTCCACCGTGATTTTGCTTGCAAGAAATTTTTGCCTCTTTTCTTCGTTCGTCTGTCTACGCAAGAAGTAATTGTAAAATCACATAAACTAGTAATTAGTGGAATATAGGGAATTTTTATTAGTTTTGATGAGAAGAATTTCACTATTTATCATACTGTTTTTGGCTGAATAATGTGTCAATTGCAAGATATTTTTTTTCCCCCAGTTTTTATGGCAACATTTATATCATGAGGTTGTAGCAAGATTTTTGCTTGTGAAATATATGAACCATAGTGACAATTTTTATTTTTATTTTTTTTCCTGGGTTTTGACAGGCGGCTGACATAAAATCACTAAGCTCTCTCAACAGGGATGATCTGAGGAAAATCTGTGGTGAAAATTTCCCCGAGTGGATATCATTCCCTGTTTTTGAGCAGGTTAGAATGTTTTATAATTGGTTTCATGCTAATACATCATGACTTGAACATTGAGAATATTGCTGAAAGATATTGAAATCATGGCTTGATTAACACTTTAGAAGACTACTCTCTTTGTTTCTTTTCAGCTATGTTTCTTTATTTGGAGTTTACTTATTAGATGAATTACACAGTGGGATCTTAAAACTTTCACTAGATCTACGGTTTGACTGGTTGATCTGATTTTAGTCTATCTTCACAAATACTTCTGATAAAGCTCTGCTCGCTGTTCTATATCCATGAGTCACCTTCTTTTGGTTGGTGAGTATCCTTTTCAGTGGAGAGGCATGAGCACTGTGCTGAAAATGAGTTTTAGAGATTTAGTTTCTTGCTCGCTTAATGAGCTAAAAAGTGGTTCTGAGAGTTAGAGAATGTTAGGTATCAGCACAGTTTATAATGCAAAAGAACATAACGTAAACTTATATTTGTATTGCTGAATTATATGTAATGAAATTACGGAAATGATAGGCACTCGAGAGCCCTATCTCTCCCAACTTGTCCTCCCCAAATTCACCACGTATGAAATAAACACATTAACCATCCTTTTATTCTTTGGCTGTCTACCCTTACTTTTGGAGATACCCATACTACCCTCCCCTTAACTACTCATAGATGGTTAAGCAACTGCTTAGGGTCTATCAAAGGGAACAAACACAAACAATAACTAAGAAACTAGAATGGATTGCTAACTACTCGCTGGTTCAACCTCAAATTTAATTTCTTGGAAAAGGTGAGAAGCCAAGAAGCCATACCTTTTTCCTCCCCCTCTATTACAACTCCACTTGAGAGGGAGTCTATTTTTTTCAGAATGAATATCGGCGTTAATCATGCATTTGAGGAGGATAGACTCTTGTGACACGTAAAAACATGTTTTTTCTTTGTTTAATAAGAAATTACTCATCTACATAGTGACCGGAGTATGAGTAGCGTCGTGAAAAAATATATTATTTGTTTTTAGATCATTCTTGGAACGTCATTTCTTTTCTTAATCTTATATTTGTTGTTTTCTGTTCACAAAATAAATGTTGTTGAACACTTTAACCTGCACTATTATTCCATTTTTTTTCCCCCTACTGTAGTAGATCGTTGCCATTGTTGCTTCTTCACGAAACTCTCATTATGTTTCTCTGGTTAATATTTCAGGTGAAATGGCTGAACAAACAACTAAGTAAACTCTGGCCATTTGTTGCTGATGTATGCTTCTTGTCCTTTATCAATAATCACCTAGCTCTCATTTGTGTGACTCACGGGAATTCACTTGTTTGTTAGTATTGAATATTTTGTTTCTTAATATTATTATGCAGTAATTCCTGCAGCTAAATGATGTCATTTTGTACTTCCTCTGCTATTAACCCTTGTTATTTAGAATTCATGAGGCTGTGTGTTTCTTATCAGGCAGCGGAGGCTATTATTAAAGAATCAGTTGAACCTTTATTGGAAGACTATAGACCTCAAGGAATTACTTCATTGAAGTTCGGCAAACTATCTCTCGGAACTGTTGCTCCTAAAATTGAAGGTATAAAAAACGGGTTGACTCATCTTTAATGTAATATCTTTCATCTTCTTCTGAACTCTTGATGTTTGAACAGACTTTTGCATCTTGTGTAAAGCTTAAATTCCTTTGGATGTTATAAAGATATAATCAATCTGTTTTTTCTTTGCCTTTTTGAATGTTAGCTGGGAGAATTCTTGTTCCTTTCATATTGATGGCACATTTTTTTTTTCCTTTTGTGAAGATGCAGATTATTGTAAAGACTGTCAAATGTTTGTAAACTAACATATATCTCTGAACTTATGTTGGAACACTGGGAAGTACATCTCTTCAGCTGATCGTTGTCTTTTAACATTTTATGAAACTAAAACTCACAACTGGTATATTGTGATTTTGTTCTCTAATTTTGTATTGGAAAGAAAATCTTTTGTGACTAATGATTTGCATAAATTACTCATTGCTTTGACAAAACTTGTAGGCATTCTTTGGTGTCCTAAATATCCTTGGATTGAAGTCATGTCCATTCGACATCGCAGGATAAAATCTACTGCATTGTCGTTTGTTGTGAGTTTGCTGCTATTTTATCATTCAAAAATTGGATTACAGTTGGGGTTGCAAGGCTTGGTATTTGACAGTTCCTCAGTGGAAATTGGACTTCTACTGTACTGTTGAGGACAGTAAATAAACAATGCATTTTTAATCTTTCCTTTTATTTTGGGTCATCTCAACTTCCTTTCCATTTCTTGTTATGTTGATGTGGGTACGTTTGAGCAAAGTGCTGATGATAATGATAAGTTGAATCTGTCTACTGATTTGTGTAAATTTGCTTTCTAGGCTTAAGCATTGAGTTCACGTGCTTTGAAAGATACAGAACCTAATAAAAAATTGCATATTCTAGTGTTAAGTCTTTGTTATTCCAAATTTCTGTTCTAGCCATGTCATTTTTTGGTGTAATATTTCTTCCTTTTTACAACATATTTTAACTCTGGTGATTTGTA
The DNA here is from genome assembly GCA_903798255.1 of Fraxinus quadrangulata. NCBI lineage: Eukaryota > Viridiplantae > Streptophyta > Magnoliopsida > Lamiales > Oleaceae > Fraxinus > Fraxinus quadrangulata. The sequence goes on along the minus strand of CAIGRB010105209.1, from coordinate 20,233 downwards.
TTTGATTCATGGTCGTGTCTATAAATTGAGTTTCAGCGGGATTATATTCTGTTCTGGTTATTATTTCTTGATTGCCAATTTCATTACTAACTTTAGGAATACACATTTTAATTGAATTTACATTAGTTTATTGATTCCTAGAGGTGAACATGTGTGATGCAATCAGAACCAAAATGTGACTCCTTTTAGTCCTCATTATCAGATTCAGTTCTTAATTTTCAATGTTTATGTCTTAAAGAGTTAGAATAGTCTTGCCTAAGGTACCACAATTAACGGACTCATCAAAAGGTGAGAAGTACTGAACAAAATGTTCCTTCTGCTTGTCAATCTTAAAAACAATAACACCTATTTTGACAAAATTGTAGATATCTTCACCAAAGGACTATTTTGACAAAATTTCGAGGACTTCATCTTCAAGTTGGATATGATTAATATTTACGATCCAACTTGAGGGGGAGTGTAGAAATCCCCGAGATATATGGAAATATTATATATTATTGTATAATTGTATTTGTACCTTATTTAGATTAGGTAAGTTTATATTTTTCCCTTGTTAGAAGTTTACTTGTATGTTTATCACAGAATAATACAATTTTCTTCAATATTCATCACTATCTATAAAGAAGAATTTGCAAGTTTGTCTCGTCCCATATATTTGGAAAACACAATTCTAGTAACATTCAGATTTTACCTTGCTTTTGGAATAGATATATATTTTCTTGAAGCAAGTGAAGAAGAATTTGCAAGTTTGTCTCATCTCATATATTTGGAAAAACACAATTTGAGAATTCCATTGGAACTGAAATGTTGTAGATTATGATTGTGCCTCGTATACAAATTTCTTTTTGCGCGGTTCATCGTCTCAATTGTATTTTTCAGCCTGTCTATTTAATGTGAGCTTTTTATGCATGTGCTTCTGCCTCTTTGTATGCATACTTCACTTAAGTCCTGCAGGTATTCGTGTTCAGAAACTTAAGGAAGGTCAAATCACAATGGATATTGACCTTCGATGGGGTGGGGATCCTAGCATCATTTTAGCTGTTGAAGCTGCACTTGTCGCTTCTATACCCATTCAGGTTGGTGCATCAAATATTTTACATCCTACCAGTTTATTTGCCACGGTCCTAAATGCTGCTTTGTAATTCTTGCGGTTTTGCACTATTATGTACTGTATCTATTTTTTCTATCATCTCCTATCATTATCATAGTATTATTAACTTGATATTCCATTCTGTGTTGCTTGCAGTTGAAGGATCTAAAAGTTTTTACTATAGTTCGTGCTATTTTTCAACTTGCGGATGAAATTCCTTGTGTATCTGCAGTTGTTGTTGCTCTACTTGCTGAGGTACAATGTTGAATATACATGTCAACCTGCTTATGTTGCTTATCCATTCTTCATCAGCCAATCAAATGTTTACATGTAGGTAATTTGCCAATTTTTTCGGAAGTTGAAACCACAGACTCTTAGATTTTCCCAAGAACTTTATCTGGGCACAATAACATCACTCCTAAAGTCCTTAATCGCTTGATGCCATAGAAATTTAGAGCTTTTACAATTCTTGGAGAGTATTGTGATAAATGCATGATTTTTTAGCTTTTGTATATTTTTTTTTTTCAATTTTAATAAGATTAGCTATTCTGATGATTTTTACCTTTTCACTCTATCAGCCAAAACCAAGAATTGATTATACTTTGAAGGCCGTTGGTGGGAGTTTAACAGCCATTCCTGGGATTTCAGATATGATCGATGTAAGTTTTGATGTACTTTCTAGTTGATTTGCTAGTTATTTGGACTGACCATGCTGTTTTTTTTCTCAAGGATACTGTTAAGTCAATTATCACAGATATGCTCCAATGGCCCCATAGGATTGTTGTTCCTATCGGTGGAATACCCGTAGATACTAGGTAACTCCTTTTCTGCCTTTTTTTCCTCGTGCTTGGAACTCCCATCTTAATTCTATATTTTTATGTTCCTTTCTCCCAACATTTTGCTTGGGCTATTTTGTTTTGCTTTGTTTTGTTTTGTTTTATTTTATTCATTTAATTCATTTGATGATTCAACTACTTTGAATTTTTTATTCCACTGTATATCAAATTCTTTGTAACCTAATATAACTCTTCACATAAGTTCCTCATGGACAGTAGAGACTCTTTGCTTTTTTTACAATATTAAAATTTACAACGCTAAAGATGCTAAGTTTAGTCCTGTTCTTGTAGAAGCTGTTTTTATGGAAAATATGGTTTTGGTGAAGGAATTTTTTGGTTTTATGACAATTTGATTGCTGACAGGTAAATGAGACAATTATAAGTTTATCAAAGTAATGTCGAAATTCAACAATAATCTGTCATGTACCAAATCATAATCATGCAATACATCTTAGGCTTTTATTGGTTCAAGGTGTTATTAAATATCAGCCATCGTAAAAGCTTAGTAAGTTGTTAGTGAGTGGTAAATCCAATTAATCATGTCTTCAACATGCACACTCCCTCTTGTGCTAGGTGGATTTTCATCTCCAGTAGCCCAGGACATGCACATTACCTTCCTTGCTACCTTACTAAATGAGAATGACAACCTTAAATGACGATAGTAAATACAAACTCATTTAAAATTTTATGCTGATGGTGGCCAATGAATAATTTATGCCTTCAACTCAGGGTATTCAGATTGTTCACAACCATACAACATGTTGTGCAATTTTGTCATGTATTGTATTTGTGTAGCATGCATAGAAGTCTTTTGTCTGAGCTTAAAAATAAATTATTATTAACTTTATTACTTATTAGTAGCACTTCCTTAATATTATACAATTAGATTTGCATTTGATATTCTAAATTATTTTAATAAATTCTTATATATTTAAATAATATTCAGAATAAAGATTATGTCAATTCTTTTCTACTTTTTTTTTATATTGTCATAAAATTTATGGTTTTCAAATTATTATTATTTTATGATTATCTTTTCATATTGTAAATCTTCGAATTCAACTTTTTATTATCTATATTAATTAAAGTATATTATCTATATTCATAGTATTTTAAATTTAGTTTTTCAATATCTTATATTTTATTGTATTAGGCTTAGGATATAGGTTATGATATTGTTAAATTGAGAAGGGTTATGTAGTCATTATAATGGTTAACTCTATTAATACTATTTTGATAGTTAAACCTGCCACTACCAATTTAAGTAACTTTTTATGAGAAAAATGCAACTTCTAAGTTAGGTAAACAAGTATGAAATAAAAATTATGAAGAAGTTAAATTTTAGCTTTACAAACACCACCAATTGCGCCAACAGTGGAATGAGACTTGGGCCTAGTTTGAGATTGAATTTAGAATCCAACTTCTGATTGTCAAACGATCAGAAGTGGTTTTAGGTTTCTGGTATTTATAATTAAAATACTAATTTTAACCTTAATTAATTAAATTAATTCATTTTCTACTATATGGATTTTACTTTTATATTGCAATTTTATAAACTTCTAGATTTTAATAGATGTTGACCTTTTGAATTTCAAATAATTATAGTGAATACAGTCTTAGAAAAAAATTGATTTATAAAAATAAAAATAAATGCTATAATACTATTGTTGATGATAATGAAACAATAAAACATCAAATCAATTTCCAGTTTAGTAATTGTATACTTGCCTACCGGTAAATTTCTTTTGTTTACCAATTGCTCAAATACTGATTTTGATACATGCAACAATTTTAAAACAAAAGTTTATTGAACACTTATCCCTACAAATGATTCTTTTTTGGCACATCAATAGTAGATTCTCTTAAAAGCACAATAATACCAAACCAAGCCATAAGAGAGGGAAAGCAAAAGATTGGAAATTTTGATACATTGTTATGAGCATATTAAACCTGGACCATGTGTCAACTTGCCACAGGAACTAGGTGGATGGGTTGCCAGGTTCAACCATTAGCTTGACCCATCAACTGCGAGAGTCAAATTACTAATTTAAAATGGTTTATAAAATAAAATATATTGTCAAAACAGTGGAGTATATGTAAATTACCATCCTACAATGGAGATATATAATATTCAGACTTTGTTCGAGCCGGTTCATTTTATTCATTGAATTACATTTTCCATAATGTTCACTAAGAATTATAGAATATGGTAAATGTGCTTTATTGAAATCTAGTTTACAGGAGTTGACTTCAGAGTTATTACATTGTTCTTGAAAATAAACGTATTTGAATTTGGATTACTTTTTATCCTAATTGTGTAATAAAAATTGCACATCTAGTGTCAAAGAACTGTGATGACCCACTTGAATGGCGAGGAGACTAAAATTTTGTTTTATTGCATAGAAGACAAAACAGTTGAATGGCCGTGTTTTCTTTGTCTGTCGAAAGTTGTGCAAGATGTCTGAGAATCAAACTTGCCCCCGTGATTTAACACATTGGCTGGGTTGCTAAATTGACTCCTGGGCACTGGTCTGTTGCAGAAAAGACCCAACTAGTAGCCTGCCCAAGTCTTCTGTTCACAAGGGTTCCGATCCAACATGCCACTGCCTCAGTTTAGCAACTATGCTATTGAGAAAGGTCTACAGGGAGAAACATGGAGTTGATGGGTTTGGTGTAGAATAAACTCGCCATATTGCCAACCTCACTCCCCTCACCCAGTTGTTGCACGCTTAAAACCAAATGTTAGATAAACTGCTTCCGGTAGAAAACTTCTTATCTGTCTGCTCACATGCATTGATCCATTATCAGAAAACCATGCTAGTATTTAGATTGATGACATTAAATATGCATCTTCTTATTGTTGTTTTCTTTCTGCATGTTTACAGTGAGTTGGAACTTAAGCCACATGGAAAGCTTACAGTAACTGTACAAAGGGCAAACGACCTGAAAAACAAGGAGTTAATTGGAAAGTCTGATCCATACGTAGTTGTTTACATCCATCCAATGTTCAAGGTGAAAACAAAGGTCATTGAAGACAATCTGAATCCTGTTTGGAATCAAACATTTAAGTTAATTGCAGAAGATAAAGAGACCCAGTCTCTCATCTTGGAGGTTTTGATATCTATAACTATCCTCTCTTCTCTTCTCTCTCTTTCTCTCCACATGCGCGTGCACACACAATGTTATTGATTGTCTGGCTGGTTGTTCAAGGCATCATTTAACTTTCAAAATAGGTATTTGATAAAGACATTGGGCAAGACAAGAGATTGGGCATTGCAAAGTTACCTTTGATTGAACTTGAACCTGAGGCTGCGAAAGAAATTGAGTTAAGGCTGCTGCCATCCCTTGATATGCTTAAAATCAAAGATAAGAAGGATAGAGGAACTGTTACCATTCAGGTACCTCCCTGATGCTGAAAAATGTAATGTTTTACACTTGTAAGTTGGAAATTCCATAATGTGACAAGCACAATAATATGGCATGTGCAATCTTATGTTGCACGGAAACTTCTAAAAAGCTTGTGTTTCTGTTTCAGAATCTGAAACTCTCGGAAATGTTTCAAAAACTTAAATAAAGTTTCCTAACTTTTTAGATTTTTATCCAAATTTGTAAAATCTTTAGAAACTCTACTGAAACTTTTAGGAAACCTAAAATATTCAGAAACTTTTAATTCAAATTTGGACTTTGTGGCCATTATTACAGGCTTCACTAAAAGTTAATTCAATTATGGACTTCAATTAAATATTGCCTTATTTTAAACTTTAATTATTATAGACTTGTATTACAAAATATTAACATACATAATTTTATCATTACTTCTATTACTTTAACTGTACATTACATCCATTGGTTTGAACATTTATTTGTTTTGAATAATTTTTTAAGATTACATTTTTTATCTAGTTGAAAATTTTAGTTGGTAGATTGATTATGGTATTTTTATTATTTAATTAATATAAATAGTTTTTTAAAGTTATTGTTGAATTCATAAAAACAAATTCATAAATTTTTATATAACGTGTTCACTACATTTTTCGTGTCCTACTTTTTTCAAAATTAATATTTTCGTGTCTCGTATAGCGTCACGTTTTTGTTTCCCTTTTCCATGAAATCTAGGTGCAATGTATGTAGTCATGAGCTGCAATGCACTTATTTCTCTCATGGCATCTCTATGTTATTCAACTTTTGCTCTGGTGTAAATAATACTGCATTGATTATTTATGCATTGATTCTGGTATTTTTATAATGTCCGTTCCATCTGATAAGCGCCAAGAATGTTGCTTAGCTAGGTATGGCTTTGGTTTTTCAGGTTTTATATCATGAATTTAACAAGGAAGAGCAATTGGCTGCCCTTGAAGAAGAGAAGAGGATCCTAGAAGAAAGGAAGAAACTAAAAGCAGCAGGAGTTATAGGTAGTACTATGGATGCCCTTGATGGTGCGGCCTCATTGGTTGGTTCTGGCGTTGGTTTGGTGGGTACTGGCATCGGTGCTGGAGCTGGAATTGTCGGGAGTGGTCTGGGAGCTGTTGGCAGCGGTCTGAGTAAAGCTGGAAAGTTCATGGGCAGGACCATGACTGGGCAATCTACGGCTTCTAAGACGAGTGGCTCCTCCACGTCGGTAAACTCCGTCCAAGAAAATGGTAGTGCAAAGTCACTTTAGACTGTTGTGTTAATTGTTTGTGAAAAATTTGTTGTTGTGAATTTAGGTGTTGTGTGCTTAGTTTGTAATCTGCATTGATTTGTTTTGTGATGTGCTAGTAGCCTAGTATGAAAATTGGTAGACTCAAATGAACTTAGGTTTGAAGCTGTATTATTCTAACTACAATTCTCAGCAGATAGGGAACATATTTTCTTTCTTTTCTTCCGTTTTGTCCATCTTGTCATGGTAAAGCTTTTTTTAAATTGGTTGAACATTAATGGATAATGTCTTGTATTTCAATTTATTTCATGAATATGATAATTGATATCATGCTTGAAAACTCCCACAACTAGAAAAAAGTCTTAAAAATAAGAGGTTTTATGGCTGCACGAATGCAGGTCTCGCTACCACAACTTGGTCGTAGCCTCGTAGGCTCGACCACTTGGGCTGACATTTGGTGGGCGTCCTTCTAAAGTGCAATAGGAGATCGCGTTGGGCCTTCTTGTCTCCCATTGACCTCGTCACCGTAAGTGTCAAAAATAAAAGGTTGGGAAATAATTAAGCCAAGGAACAAAGGTTATAAACAAAATTAAGCAAATTTTATTTGACCTTGTTTGACAACCATTAAATGGAAAAAATCATGTTTTGAATAGTGACTTTTAGGATAATGTGTGGTTAAAAAGTAGGAAGTTTTTTTGGATTTACGTAAAGAATATTTTATTGTGAATATGTGGTTGAAAATGAGTACGTAGTAAAAAGAGTTTTCAAATAATGGTGGTCAAAATTTGTTGCATTATTAGCTGCTCACGTTTTTGTTAGTTATCATCTAAATGTTTTTGACAAGTTGGTTTGGTTGAATGCTATTCCAAGTTTTACTGTGAACAGTATTTTGGCCTACGTTGCTGAATAATTTTTGAGTATGCATCTAGTGACCGGACCTCTTTATTGCTCCTTTTTATAATTTTTATTCTTTATGTACCCAAAAAAGGGAGAAAAAAAAAGAATTTCATAAATGTTTAGGTCAAAATATATTATATCACAGTGTTAATTGTATAGAAGGTTCACAATATTTACACATTATCACATTTATGTCTCAAACTTTTTCATTTCATTCTTATTCTTAAATTAACATAAATTATTTCTGAAATAATCACAATTTACCTACACGGCAATGATGACGTATGGGGTGTTCTGACTGGTGTTCCGACTGTTCCGATCAACGAATGTTACCTGCAAAAGGAGGTCGGGGCTTTCTCCCCCTTTGTACCTCCGATGTAAAAATCAGCTAATGCTTAAGAGGACAGTATATTGAGACTTCAAAAGTTTGGGTGTCAAGAAGAAATACATTTCTCACCTCGGGGGTATTTATAGGCACTTGGTGGTATGACCCCATCTCCTGATTAGTCGTGCTACGTGTCCCATGTATGGATTCTACTTCCCCCACGTTCTAGAGTGGTGAGGCCCACTTATCAGACAGTTGGGGATGCCCACGTTCTCTGGGGGGTGGTTTTCGCCCATTTCATTGTCATGTGTACGTTTGGGGGGTAGTGTTGGCCTCACGATGGCAGGTGATCTAGGGGAAAGTAGAGAGTCTCACGAGGGTTGGCGGTAGGCGGCCCTATGGGGGTCGACGGCCTCACCG
>CAIGRB010105180.1:19750-34517 GCA_903798255.1 Fraxinus quadrangulata | reverse complement strand
TTATTTATTTATTTTTTATTTATCAAAAGTGACAAACCTTATGTGAAATAAGTATAATCTAGCAGTACATCTTGGAATGATATATGGTCCAGATTCCTTTGAAACACAACTCTTGCTTTGCACGGATTCTCGAGGCACCGAAACAACAAAGTTGGCAAGGTCATTTTACATTGGATTTTTATATGCTCGAGTTAAATTTCTATGCAAGTGAGAGTGACGTACTGCTAGTATTATTCCAAAGTAAAAGTGATGTATAGGAGTTTCTAGTAAGTATTTATTCTATATTAGAGAAAAATTTGAAAGACAATCCGAAATAAAAAGCACAAACGCTCGAGTTTTATAAATCTTCCTTTCTTTTCTTTTGTGACTTTTCTTCGTAGTAATGGCTAAAATTCTCAATTTCTTCAACTTATCATATACTTTTATAAACATCAACAACAATTTTTTCGATAGTCGGTAGTCTTTGAAATAATGTTGTCACCAAATTATGAGTTTCACAGATTTATAACTGCATCAAGTCATTCTCGTAAAAAGTGGTACCTCTAAAAGTTATGTACCTTCAAAATATTCAATTTTGTGACATTTTGACATCGTCATGACATTTATGTATAATGAAAACAACTATAATAGACATTGCATGATCTTTTAATTAGAAAGTGACATTATGCAAATAAAAGTGGAATTTGACCAATTTTGACAAAATTGAAAGGGGTAAAATGATGATTTTATATATTTATAAATATTGACAATTAAAATAATAAAACTAACGGAAAAAAAAAGAAGAGAAATTTACCCCAACACCTTGACCCCACCCCCACCCCCCCTGTTTTCATCTTCTTCAACCAATGACATTGATTTTCAGCCATAGCCAACCATCGACATCTACGAACACTCGCCGCACGACCCACGACCACCACCCTCAAACCCCACACCACACCCCATTTCGAACCCACCCCAACCAAAAAATATTTCAAGGTTGGTAAAAACCCCACCCCAGCCACCTATATATTCACTCAACAACCTTCAAATTTCCACACCTTCGCAAGGAGTCCGCAACACAAAATCATACCTCGAAGCCCCAATTAGGTTTTTTTATTTCTCGTGGGAGTCACATGAGTTTTATCATCGAGAAAAAGAGGGGAGAAAATTTTGGAGAAAAAGAAGGGAAAGCCAGAATGGTCGGAATCTGCTTCTAATTTCAGTTTCAAATTTCATTTTCTTGTCCAATTTTTTTCTATTCGGGAAATTCATGGATGGACTTGCCTCCATGATTTTTTCTGCCTTTGCATTTTGTAATTGGAGAAGATGAAGATAGGGTACGAGGGGTGGGTTCGGGGTGTTAGGGGTAGTAAATTTCTTTCTTTTTTTTCCCTTTGGTTTTAGGGTGGCCCCATTTTACCTAAGAAAATGAATTGCAGAAAATCTTCGATAGATGGAGCCAAATAACCCAGGCCTTAATTTTCCTTGATTTTTTGATCGTCCAATGTTAAACCTTGAGCTCCCAAAAAATTTTCCTTAAATATTTAGAGTCAAATGTATAGCATTGAAGTTCTGACACAATAGACTCAAAACTTACAGAATTGGAAACAAAAATGATGACCTTTGACGTGTTTATAGGATGATGTGTGATGTTCCTTGGAGTCCAAATTCACTGCACCAAATTTATCATCAAACCATTGTTTTCAAGAATCCAGCAAGAAATTGTCTTTGGGAAGAAGATGAGTACACCACACTGTATTTTTTTTAAGTTTTTATGGATTGATGTTATAAATATAAATTGAGGTGGTGTATTTATTAAAAAATTATTTTAATTGTGGTGCGATTATAATGTGGTGATGTAGTAAGTATATTTTGTAGTGGTAATATAATTACCCTTAGATTTATTATTTTACTTGTCAATATTTATAAATATATAAAGTTATTATTTTATCCCTTTCAATTTGGTCAAAATTGGTCAAAATTCACCTTTTTTTAATTTTTTATTTTATCAACTGACAGTTTCCATCTAGATGGACTTCATATGTATATTTATGAAAGATTAGGAATTTCCATTAACACAAATTGAAGATTAGTGTAAAGTTTACAAAAATTGAAAAAGTTAGTGATCGTTGCTACATTTTTCCCTAAAAAGTATCACAATATGTCACTTTCTAATGCAAAGCAAAGCCTTGGTTCATAATTCATATTTGTATTTCAGATTGATCCAAAGTAGAATTTTCATATATAGGAACTCATCACCATAACCATTGATCCAAAGTTGAATTTTCATATATACTAACAAGGAAAACCCCTAAAAAATCTATAATCTATACGCATTATTCTCAATCAAGATTCAGAAATTCGATTTTAAAAAAGTTCTGAAAATGTACATTTAACCTGTAAAACAGAACTTTTCGTAATATGAGATTAAATTAACACTAAGTTAGAAAATAATTGTCTATTGTATTCTATTGTATTACTGAACAATTGAAAACAAATATTATTTAGCCTCTGTACGGTTCCACTAAAAATGTGAATTAAAATTCAATTCAAAGTGAACACTTAGTTTTATCTACTCATTTTATAGAATTCACAACTTTTCAATCACAAATTTTATCAATCATTATCCAAATCTACTGAAAATTTGATTTTTATCTAAACCAAATGTGGACTTAAATTCATAAGCAATTAATGAATAAAAACAAGAATAAATAATTATTTACTAAACATTTCGAATCAAATTTCAGAAAATTCCAGAGTCACCCGTGTAGATCTACACTTAAAAAAGACAAAGAACATATGTCCAAAGAAGATAATAGGGAAATGAACAACTGGAGGTACTAAAGAAACGAGAATAATAACTACTAATCAAGTCCGTGACTAGATATTTTGCAATTATTGTGGTGGAGAATATGACTCCAATGAATTATAAAACGTGTTAACTAAAAAGCAACTTATTGTGGTCTGTATTCTAAATAAATGACGCATTGGAGAAGAAAAATAGCACAATCTTAAAGGTGGGTTGTTTATTAGCAAGGCCATAATTATTGTGTAGGATAGATGTGATAATAACTCAAATGGTCACGGAACTTTACAAAAGGTTTTCACAGGATCACTGAATTTTAAAAATTACCGCATTCATCACTAAACTTCTCAATTTGTAATCCCTTTCATCACTGACTTCATGATTCGTCAAACAATTGACGGAATGCGGACGTGGCTACATACGTGATACTATGTTTCAGTTGATTTGGCGTCGACGTAGCGATGTGAGGTCAATGATGAACGGAATTAAAAATTTGCAAAGTTTAGTGATTAATGTGGTGAGTTTTAAAGTTCAATGATCCCGTGAAAATATTTTGCAAAGTTTAGTGATCATTTGAGTTATCATGCCTAGGATAGATAGTCAAATGGTTTTTTAAGGCAGAGCATTGAATTGCTATGAAGAATTGTGCTAATCGACGGTTCAAATCTCTTTCTATGTTGCGCCTAGAAGGTTATCTCCCGTAGCACTTAATTGGAGTATTTACCCTTCTACATTTGGTCCACTTTTTAACATAAATACAAAAAGAAAATTTGTATTGTTCATATTTAATGTGAAATCTGAGAGTCAAATCTCAAATAAAATTTTCATTTTAGGAAAGACAAAACAAAAAGGCTGTGTGGAAAAAAAGAGAAAAAATGGTTTCTTGAAAAATGATCTCTCTTTGGGAGAGACATTTTGAAAGGGTGCATTACTTTCAAAGTCACAAAAAAATATATACTATACCTAGATAGTTAAGACTTTACATTTTACATTGATGATTTAGTAGTCACATAAAACTTATTCAGTAATATTGGACTTATTTTCTTCTGTGCAAGAAGTAAAGTGATGGTAGATGATTTTATTTATAGTTAAAAGTAATTTTTATAAACTCGATTGTACACCATAACCCATTGTAGTGGACGTAATACTTTAAGGATGATGACGGTGTAACAACCACTGAAGTCCACATCTATTCTTTGATAATCAAATGAGTATTTTTTTAACGACCAAATATATTCATTTATAAATTCAAAATCGTTTCCATATGATATTCTTGAAGTTGATTTTTTGATTGTAAAGAACCTTATTTAACACGGTGTAACTCGCATTTTCCCAAGCTGGTTTCTGCAATTCTGCAGCAATCTTTTGAATTGGCCATCTTTGTCTATGGCTTGAAAAATGAAAAAAGAAAGAGATCAAGATAAAAAGATGAACAAGAAATGGAAAAGTAGTCCACTTTTGATTTAATTCCTTTTCTATTGCCATTATAGTTGGCTATGCAAATTGCTCTTTATTGCTTGTCAAACAAACTAGAGGAACCCTTATTTAGAACTTATAAGTACTAGTTCTGAAGCATGGTCCTCAGAGATAAACTTGTTATCCATAACTAGTTAAAGCTGATTGGGTACTTAGCTTGTTTGTTTGGTCGGAAGAGCCCGAAAAATTTCTCATATTCAGGGCTCTTCTGATCTTCATCAAACATAGCAAAAATATAAGTTTCTATAGCTCGTCCAGGCCTTTTTGGGGTCCCTGTCTTTACGCGTTGCACCAAATTCGTATTATAGGTCCTTGCATTATCAATGGACGTGTCTTGTCCTCCAGCCGAAGGCCAACCACTCTCCGATACAACAATTTCCAGAGATGAGCCACCAGTCTTTTCAAGTGCTGCATACATGGCATCTAACATGGCGTAGAAAAGATTCTGGTACCGTGTTCCATCAGGTGTTACAATTCCAGAAGACGTAAAAAGAGCATATTGAAGACTAATCTGTTGTGGATTACCAATGCGTGCAAAATACGGGTATATGTTGACAAGTAAAGGGGCTCTGTTGTTTACCAAGAACTGAATGATCCCTCTAAGATATTGTTGAACTTCAGATCGAAATACACCATCTGATGGAGGATATGAATTTCCAAGCACGCCGGTTTCAATAGAAGTAGAAACCTTGATCCCAAGTCCCGCGGCAGAAATTGCATTTTGAATATTTCTCATGGCAGGGAGGACATATGGTACATACTGAGATGTGTCACCTTTCAAAGGACTCACTTCATTTCCAACTGCAATGTATCTAAACCTGACATTAGGATGGTTTCTTACATTGTTTTGAACCCAAATATTTGCATTATTTTGGTTCGCAGCAAGTCCCTGAAGGTCAGTGTTTGGAACACCTAGCATGAGCTCAATGTTGGAGCCTCTAAGAGCCTGAAGAGTAGGCTGGTGCGGGTCGTAGATTCGCATTCTGCGGATGTTATTCTGGTTGTATAGCGCTACGACTTCTGATGGAGGTGGCAATCCATTCCCGAGCTTTCCATAACAAACTCCTGTCTGAGCCACTGTTCCATAATGAACATAAAATTACCGATTGTCTGTTAAAAGTTCATGGAACAGTAATTTTCTGAAAACATTTCTATCAAATTATATGGAAAAGTTACAAACTGAGTGTTAAATTACCTTATTCATGTTCTAAACTATAGAATTCATTTCTATTAGCTAAATATGCCTATTATTACACAAGTTATTGTGGAATGCTAAGACGAAGTATCAGTGACTGACTAAGCTCTCATTTATTATATGGAAATAAAAAATATTGAATTCATAATCTGCAAGTTCCGCCACTAGGCCAATGGTGTATATTGTCGTTAAACTTAATGCCATGTTTTGTAAGGTAAATAGGAGCTGTAAAAAACAAGATTAACAAATAAATAAATAAATAAATAAAGAAAAGAAAAGAAAGAAACTAAAATCATTTGTTATATTGTGTAATCCTATCTAATCCTACGCATTAAGAATGCTCTAAGAGGGAAAGAGAAGGGACCTGTGAAATCCAGGATAGCCAATATGAGAAGCCCAACTAGAGCCATTTCAATAGTGAAATGACTTCTGATACAAGCCATGAATTGTAAAAATAAGAATAACTATAAAAGTATATACTTGTTTTAGAAGCAGCTATAAAATATGTTGTACATGGAAGTTGGCACTCCAGAGTCCATCTTTTATAGGGGATTTGAAGTGTAAAAAATGGGTTATATTTTAAATTTTAATTTATTAATGGCTGCTTAATTTTCTTGATAGATAAAGACTTCGTGGAAAGAGACTACACAACCAAGAGTATGCTACAATACCATAATAATTGACATAATGCCATATAACACTCTATCATTGGACTGTTTAAAATATAGTCATCTTTTCCATCAAACCCTCCCACCACCTAGGATTCTGATACTACTATTGGCATTGTTATTCTGGCAAAGTGGTTTAACCCTACAAACAAAGTACTAGTGCTTACAGGAATGTGCATCTGTGAGGTGTATTTTTGGATTGTTCAAGTATACTTGAAAAGTCAAATCTTTCATTCTATTTTGAGAATAACTTATTGAATGAATACCTAACTTCACTAGCCGCCCTAGTGAAACGCCACCATATGAGCAATTATATGATGCACTGTTCATGGTCTTCTGGAAAATCAAAGTAAACGCTATATATATATATATATATATATATATTGTTAGGAAAATCTAATGAGACAAAACAAGGTCAAGAAAAAATAGTACAATACATATTTATTCCTCTCACGATAATATTACTTCAATTATGCTTCAAGCAATTAAATCATTCAAGGATAACATGCCATATGAGTTGACTGTAAACGAATTTCAACTTTCATGCATTGTCAGGATAACAACACATGATTTCATCCGTCACGAAATTCACTATGTTGAGAGATGTCAGTTACATATTACGACTTTATTTTTCTTATATCCTTTTCACATAAGCGTACACATTTAGATGTTCGGACTACAAATCAAAAAATTTCGGGTTTCTATAATTAATTCAAATTTGATAAGATTGCGTCCTTTTATTTGACTAATCATATCTTCAATTGATATGCGTCAACAAATTTATTTCGACATCCTCACTATTCATAATAGAAGCAGTACATCATGTACAAAGGTATTATCGACAATTTTTTCTATTCAATTCTATTTTTCTCATAACGACATAATTTATTGAGATATCTCAATTTTCAGAACATTAGATACCTGAATCTCTTCTGGGGTTTTACATTTTGTTATGTTTATATACTTTCCAAAAGTATATGCCTCCTAAATTGGACCATCTTTGTTAATTGCTTCATTTTCGTTTGGAGATTTTATATTAGAAACGAATATTATCATGCTTCCACTTACCATAAATTTATTAAATATAATATTAACTAATTGTCTTTCTAGATGTTAATTCGAGGTAGAGTATTTAAAGTTGGCGTGTGAGATATTATTGATCTCTTTGATCAATAAATGCACCTAAATAAATTATCTTTCCAACTTTTGGTTCGATTTATCTTTTGCGAGGATTCAAATAATGAGACATTTGTATATTATTTCCAACTTCTTAATTCTTCCCCCTAATGTTGAGAGACTTGTCTAATCAAATGGACAATTAGTAAATTGCTTTATAAAATATCACATGTTAGGGCTTGAGATATTGTATAAGGGTTCAAACTACTCATTTATATTCAACATTCTTTACTTTCCATCTCAGTGCATTGTGGTGGATTAATTTTACATATACTGTACTATCAAAATAATTAGATGGAGAAATTATGCTCTAACCATAAGAAAATTACAGTAGGAAGAACTATGATGTTGGCATGATGCGTAATAGCATTCCCTAAACAAAAAATAGGAAGTAATTTATTTTTAATTAAATTAATTGGAGGCGTTTAACAAGCAATAATGTTAAAAAATGTATTGACATCTAAACTAACACTTATTAAAATATTGAGATTTAGAATCACTAGCATTACCAAGACGCACCATCTTTATTGTATAATCCGAAAATTATGCTCATAGTTTTAAATTGGAGCAGTAATATCGCAAACTTTAGGTTACGAACACCATACAATCATCTAGTATATGTGTCATATTTACTAAATACAAATAATATCTAGATGGTCAATGTGGAGGATGACGATGTCCCATTTATCACCCCTGATTAATTTTTAGAATATAGGGTATTCAATCCCTATTTTAGCTAATAATGATCAATTTTCGATAAAGAGAACAAATAACATATAGGAATTCATTGAATTGAAAAATCTTCGAGTTCTTCATTGAATATCTATTTGAATTTTTAATTTCGCATTATTATTGATCCAGTGATGGTCCAACTTGCCATGCCAAGCAATAATAAATTCATTAATTGAACTTTTAGTTTAATTTAGTGTTTGTTTCGATTGTACCATACATTTTAGAAACTTAGTATATTTCTCTTTAATTTAGAAAAAAAATAATTTATTAGCAATAGTAAAATTTTATTCTCTCACATAACACAGTATTGACTCTTCTACAGTATCAATTTTCCATCGCATGCTTTGAAAAAAACTATAATTACTAGAATTCAACTTGTTAGTAAATAAGATTAAATTTTTTGTTATAATCAAAACTTTAAGGTTATAATCAACCACATGTCAATAATTTCCCCCTTTTTGATTATGAAAAACAAGATGATTTGCAAAGTAATATTGAACAACTGATAAAAAAAATCATAAATTTTGCATGTAATCCATATATTCCCCCATCTTTTACAAACCAATAGCCACTCACTTTAAAGCATATGTTTATCAAGGCAATCATTTTGATCATATCTATCTATCATCACATTCTCATCAAGTCATCAAGCATATCATCTCATATATGTTCCTTCTTTTGTCATAAGAAAAATGATATAGGAACCAATAAACAATGATCAACATACAACCATAGGAACCAATACAGGATTCCGCCTTAAGTTGACAAATGAAGCCTAATCAAAAAGTTCAAAAAATACAAGAGATCACACACATAGGCAAGTCAAAGTAGGAGTTTACAAACACTAAAGATACAAAGAGATTAGAGCAACTTAAGGACTAAAATACATATACATAAAGTTATAACTAAGACCTCGGAGGAAGCGATGGCGGGATCAAATCGAGTATGAAAGGCATTTTGTTGAGCTTGCATTGCCTCTTGTTGAGCATTGCAGTAAGCATAAAATGCATCTTGCTGAGCCTGCATTATCGCTTGTTAAGTTTGCATTGCATCTTCTTGAATTTGCAGTTGGTGAAGCATCCTACCAAGCCCTTCGACAGAGGATGTAAGTAAATCAATGCGCCCATTAAGGACATTATAGTGATCCTCGTAGGGTTGGCAATGGGCCCAGTCGAGTCGGCTCGGCCCATATGCCTACGAGCTCGGCTCAGCCCGTGAGCTCGTGGCTCGTGGCTCTTGAGCTCGTTAATTTTTTTTAGGATATACATTTTTTCTTAAAAAAAATAAAAAATAACCCATCACAAAGACGATCTCGTTGGCTCGCCTACGAGCCTTTTTCTCGTGGGCGAGCTGGGCTGGGTTGACCTAGCAAGTTGGCCCGCTCAGCTCGTCATTTGACGAGCCCGAGTAGCCCACGAGCTGAGTTTTCCACGAGTCGACAAGCCGCTTGGCCCATTTGCCACCACTAGATCCTTAGTAAATGTAAAACCACAGGAGTGTAGAGGAGCACTCGATCTCAGGATGTCATGAGAAGGACTAGGAACTTGTGGTACGTTATCCTCACGATCATTACCGATCTCTTCTTCATCTCCTTCGAAGGGTAAAGTCGAAGGTCCTGAGTCCAGATCAAATTCCTTAGTTTTGACCACCCATTTGCCCATTCTCCTTAACAATTTTCATGCATTTAAGAGTATAGTGTTGGTAATATTGGTGGGATGAAGTGAAATAAAGACATCATCATTTAAAGGGATTTCACAGTGCTTAAAATTTTTAGTAAGAAGCACGCTAAAGGATAAAGCCTTGATGCGAGTAGCGGAATGGACGATTTTCATGTGAATAATTACAATTGTTAAAAAATCTAATTTTCGCCTGACTAAAAAGGAATTAAGAAGGAATTGGTCGAAATGAGTGATTTTATCAAGATTACCTTTCCTAGAAAGGATAACGTTGGCAATGATATTAAGCAAAACTTTACAAGGTAAAGTGATTTGGTTAGAACTAAGTTTTATTGGATGCTTAAATTTTTTCCCGATCACTTTCGACATGCAATGATTTATAATATTCAAAGGTTAAGTGAGCCATACGACAAAAAACTTGATTGTCACATTCTTTGAGCTCAACAAGAGAACATAGAGGGGCTTTGGTAATTGTTATCCTTTTTCTTTTGAGAAAACAAGAAATGCTACCCATACAAGGAGTATAAACCATATTTTTGTAAAAATCTTTTATAAGATTAGGATATGCATTTTCTTCCATTAATGGAACCAAGACCCAACCCATGCTTATAAAGAAGAAGGGTTTGAAGTGTTAAAAAAAGTGAGAGAAATGGGTGAAAATTGAGGGTTTGAAGTGTTTAAAAAAAAAGAAAAATCGTAATAGTTAGTTGACTACCGACGCCATCTGGTCGACTAGACCATTTTTTTTTGTCTTGGTTTCAAACTTTCTAGGTTCTTACTCGACTACTTCCAGTCGATTGGATGTCGTCCCTTTTTTTTTGACACCATACTAAACTCAATATATAATAAATTGTTAAAAAAATCAAGTAAGAACATATAGTATAAATTTAATTTAGCCATGTCTTTTGAACTCATCAATAATGCCCACACTTCTTAGAATATGTGAGAATCAATCAAACTCTAGAGGTTTGGAGAAAATGTTGGCCAATTGATTTTCCCAATTTATAAATTCCAATACAATATCTCATTTTTGTGCATGATCTCTTAGAAAGTGATGTCTAATTTTAATGTGTTTTGTTCGAGAGTACAAGATGGGATTTTTGATAAATTTATGGCACTAGTGTTATCTAACATGATATATATATGATCAAATGATAAGTGATAATCTCTAAAGGTAGTTTCATCCATAATGTTTGTGCATAACAACTAGCAGGGCCGAGATATATTCGGCTTCGACGGTAGATAATGCAACAGAATTTTATCTCTTACTAAATCATGACACAAGTGTAAAGCGTAGAAAATAACATGTTTCGCTAGTGCTTTTGCAATCAATGGTTCATCCGGCCTAATTGACATCTGAATAGCTAAGTAAGTTAATGTGTGTGCCCTTTGGATACCAAAGGCCTAAGGTTGTAGTGCCACTAAGATATCTAAATTTTTTTACGGCACTAAGGTTTGATTCTTCAAGACTTGATTGAAATCTAAACATATAACACACACTAAACATAATAACGGGTCTACTTTTAGTTTAGTAAAAAAGGGATCCGATTAAAATTTGATATTTTGTTACATCAACTGAAATACTTAGATCATCTTTGTTCAATTTTATGGATGTGCTCATCGGAGTGTTAATTGGCTTCAATGCTTCTATTTCAAACCTCTTGGGCATGTCCAATATATATTTATGTTGACTAATAAACATCCCATCATTAGTTTGTCTAATTTGGAGTCCAAGAAAGAATTTGAGTCCTCCCATCATGCTCATTTCAACTCCTTGCTCATACATTTAGAAAATTCTTCACATAGAGAAATATTAGTTGTACCAAAAATAATATCGTCAACATAATTTTGAATGATAAATCATATCATTCTTCTTTTCGATTTTGTTGAAGAGGGTGGTATCCGCTTTTCGTATTAAAAAATCGTTTGAAAGTAGAAATTTGCTCAATCTTTATACCAAGCCCCAGGAGCTTGTTTTAAACCGTAAAGAGTTTTCCTAAGTTCAGAAACATGATCCAGATACTTGTGATCTATAAAATCGAGGGGTTGCTCTACAAAAACTTCATCTTAAATATAGCAATTTAGAAATGTACTTTTAACATCTATTTGATAAAATGTGAATCTTTTATGGCAAGCAAATGCAAGAAGCATGCGATGGACTCTAATCTAGCTATCAATGAAAAAGTTTCCTTAAAATCGATGTCTTCTTCTTGATTGTAACCTTGGGCCGCTGATAAGTGTATTTTGTACACTTATTTAACCTTAGAAATATAAATATTTAATAGTTCTTTTGAACAATTATAGCCTAATTTATTGTATATTTCGTTTA
Organism: Fraxinus quadrangulata; assembly: GCA_903798255.1. Classification (NCBI taxonomy): domain Eukaryota; kingdom Viridiplantae; phylum Streptophyta; class Magnoliopsida; order Lamiales; family Oleaceae; genus Fraxinus; species Fraxinus quadrangulata. The sequence continues at coordinate 22,480 of CAIGRB010105180.1, read as the reverse complement.
TTAGGTAAAACTCGATGAGAGGAAGTGGAATTGAAAGAAAAAAAGTGATAATTTGCGAAAATGCACAATCCAAAGTTTGGGGACTAAAGTGTAAATATGCAAAAGTTGTGTCGAACATCACGATGAAGATTCAAGAATGCTAGGGGTCAATTGGATGCAATTAGAAGTAAAAAAGGAGTGAAATATGATCTGAATATTTTTACAAATTAATTTTCAATTGTACATGTATGTTCTAGATTTTTAGCCTAAGATTGAGACCTTTTTTGATCTAGTAAACGTTTGAATTGGAAAAAATATATTTATAGTAAAGTTGTATTGCTTTGAGTTATTTTTACAACTCATTTTGAATCGTCTAAATCGGATATCGATAGAAAACGTAATGATAAACATACTAAATGAAGTGCAATGCAGATTTTTACCTGAAAGCGGTGCCACCATCATGACGCCGATGCGCCACCAAATCACACAATATAGAGTCACGGTGCCACGACGCCAATCCTATGGCGTCGAGGCGCCTCCTGGTATATTTAGGGCACATTTTTTTGCCCATTTTAAAGTCCATAAAACCCTACATTCAACACAAACATGGCGAGGAGTATAAATACAAGTTTTTGACACTTTTGATGGAGTTTCACACAATCTGAGCGAGAAAAACACATAATCATCAATATCAAAGAGCAAAAAGCTAAGACTTGAAGACTTTTGAGGTTGAAGAAGATTCTTTGTGTAAGATCTAATTCTTTCCATAATCAAGATTTCAAAATCCGGCTATGAACTCCATACCTTTTATTTTTCTTTCATTATTAGATTTAGACCACATATTAAAATCTAGTAATTAGTGTAACGTATAGAGATACTTATACTGATTATTACGGCCTTTTATGAATTCGTAGAACTAATACTTCATTTAACTAAGATTGATTCACATAGAGATATGAAATTGAATTAGTTAAATAGATTCATTGAGAATTCAAGAGGGGTAAATTGAATACTTGTAGAAAAATTCGACCGAACACGACAATAGTATTGAATCTCAATTGGTGAAGTAAATGAGATCCATAGGTAAAATTGTAAGTCCTAGTATCCACATTCATACTTTTAAAACCCAAATTCGATAAATTGTGTACGTTAGATAATTTAGTTTAGTTAGAATAATTTAGATAGCACTCACAATCTTATTATTTGTTTTCGAAGAATAATTTAACCAATTGTTAGATATTAGTTCTCGTGGAAACGATATCCAAACTCATTGGTTCATTATATTACAAGTTACAATCCATAAACTTGTGGGTTATAAAAAGTGACGACAAGTTTTTGGCTCCATTGTCGGGGACTTTTTTTTTTATTTAATTTTAATTTTAATTATTTATTACTTTTATTTGATTTTTTTCTTTTTTCAATTGATCTATTTATTTTTCTTTGCTGTATTGATAGGGAATGAGAAAGACGCAAGGGGTCAAAAATTCACAATGATTGATCCTGATTTAAATGAATGTGAGACGTTCCTTGGAGAATTCTCTACCGACAAGAACTTAAAAAGTAGGGATACAATCAAACTATTGTATTTGATAAGGATGGCTAGCCGAAGGGATTAAATATCAAATCTATTGTTTATTGGGGATATTAGACCGATGTGTGAATATTGTGGTGCATTGCATTATACTAAAAATTGCTTGTTATTGGTAACTCTAGGAGAAGTAAGGAAAGTTATCTTTGAGGGTCCATATGAAGAACAAGATGATGACAGTGAAATAGTTACGGGACGCATCATCATGAAAAAATATAAAAGGATTGAAGATCCAGTAATTTCAAATGAGACAAATCACATGCCAATGGAGGATCTTTTCATTATTCAACCCGAGGAACCAACTAAAGAAGAACATGTAGAAACGAATAAATTAATCACGAAGTAGCCAAATGAATTAGTAGCATTCAAAGATGGATTAGCATGCAAACCTCCAACTTCATTGATTTTGTGATTAAGTCGATGAGAAAATTGAAGTATTCTTAGTTGAGTTCGAATTGGGCAATTTTGGGAAGTCATACTGTATTCAAAAGTGTAAAGTACGATTTTGGAGGACGTGTGAAATATGGAACAAAGTCAAATTGAGTAAGCTAAGCAAGGCCTCCAAAACCATATTTAAAGTGTCATGAAACTCTTATGCCAAAGTCTAGCTAAATATTTTAAATTAAGCGCTTATTGGGAGGTAATCCAATTTATTATTCTTTTATTTATTATACTTTCTATATTTGCATTGCATATAGTCTATTAAGGTGTATTAGTTTTATGTATGTTTCTGTTTGAATAAAAGGGTCATCATATCTATATTAAGTGCATTAAAAGAAAATAATATATTTGAGTGAAAAACAATAGAAAATACACGTGTGAATTTTTCAAGGCTCAAAGGACGTAAAAAATTGTTTATTATATACACTAAATTATAACTTTCAAACATTTTTTTTACTCATGTTTATCTCGTTTTTTCAAAAGTATAGAGATATTGAACGGAATGAAGCTTAACAAGCTGAAGAATGAAATGAAATGATCCAAAAAGCTTACTTCCAATACCAAATAAAAAAATTCAGGGAATATCTTCTTCATTTCTTCCCCGCCCCTTTATGTGTTGGATTATACTTTAAGACATTGAGGATAATGTCTACTTTAAGTTTCGAGGTGGACAAAATATTAAGTTTTTAGTTTTATTGTTCTTATGATATATATATATATAT